>VZTE01006171.1:338232-384569 GCA_013397775.1 Eulacestoma nigropectus
GATGTTTTTAAAAATTTTCTTTTTCTTTTTTTTTTTTTTTTTTTTTTTTTTTTTTTAACTAAACAGCTGCAGTGATGTCTTTGCTGACTGGTGGCCAGCTGAGTCTCTTCTTCTCCACAGAAATGTAACAGTCCTTGCTTCAGTTTTCCCATATTCCCCAGCTTGTTTGCTCTCTGATGGAAAACTTGACTTCCATGGCAAGACACTTAGTAGCACCTACAGTTGCAATGCATCCAAGAAAAATACACTGCAAGGACCAGGGGAGTCCTTACAGCCCTGACAAAACAGGGGTTCATCCCTTTTCCTTTAGAGGGAAAGTAGTGCTGGGGCAGCTTCTGTGTCCTAAGGTAATTGAACAAATAGATTTTCATTTCAGGTGGAAGATGGATGGAAGGAGGTTGGAGTCCCTCAGATGCAAGCTGTCAATGTGAACACACATTTCAATTGCATTTACATGAAAACAAAATGTATCTCAGCTTTTGGACACCCAGAAGAAGGATGATGATCCTTGCAGGAAGAGTGCAGGACAATTTTCTGTTGATGAAATTTGTCTGGCAATTGTTAAGAGATGTCATCAACCAGGTTTACCAGAGATAGATAATGCCTGAAGTCAGCACTGCACTTCATTTTCTGTTAAAAACCTGATTAATGACACTCATCTTTTTCTCCCTCAAAACTATGCTCTCCCACTCTTAATGCTTAAATGATTCTCAGAGGGTTTTTTTTCTTCAAGCTTGGGGTGAATTGGAGCCATTTGCCTGGTACAATAAATCATAAAAAGGGAAGGTTGGGCCTTGAATTATCTAAAAACTTCAGCGGGTTTGTCAAGTTCTGTCTCAAACAAAGTACTGGTTTAAAAAGCCCACACCTGGTCAAACCTGCTCTCAGTGATAAATGTTGTCTTTAGGAAGGTAGTCTTGATGGGTTGGTTTTGGAATAATTTTCATTTTCATTTTCAAACATTTCAAAGTGTGAATAACACGCTTGTGAGCATAAACTTTGATGAGTTTTGGTTGATTTAGTTTAATTGAGACAGCTGTATTGCAGGCAAATTAATCTGGAATAGCTATTACAGCACTCAGTTTTCCAAATCATTACAGACGGATGAGATTACAGTCAAATATTTTATGTTAATATGCTTAAGCATTTAAAATTATGGAAGCTTTTTCATCAATAAGTGCAAAATTATTGCAGCAATTCTGCGTATCAGCAGAGTTTGAAAGCCTTTAATTTTGCTTACATTTGAAATAACCAGAATAATTTCAGACTAATAAACCAGATCAATCCCTAGGAAGACTCACATAAAGTGGATTACATCCCACCTGAAATAAGTTTGGGCTTTTCTCTGTCGCTTAGATAATCCATGAAAAATCCCCAAAAGGCTAACAACTGTAGCTGGAAACACAAATTATAGTCTGCATATGTTAACCTGTTATGGCCAAAGAAAAATCCCAACTGATTTGAATAGGCTACAGATCAGGTCTTATACCGTACACCTAAATCTGAAATTCATCTGTCTCTGGGACAGAAACTTATCAAGTTCTCTCTTCCAGAATTCAGTTCAAAATCCCTTCTTTTTCAGAGGAAGTACTCTTTTCCACATTTCCTATTTTCACTTGTACTATTCAAAGATCGAAAGCAAGGATTTACATACAAGGTGCTAAATAATCTGCTGAATTCAAATCAGTTTCCACTGGGTAGATATCATTTTTTCCATCCACATTTAAGGTAAGCATACTGGACCAGCCTTTCTTTTAACAAGCTGATGCAATATAAACAAGATGAATGAATAGGTAACTCTCTGCAGATGGAAGAGCTCCAAGCATTTGGCACTGGAGAGGCCAGTCCTGCCCATGGCACAAGTCAGAAAATGGAGAGCAACAGCAACAGCAGTGATGTCCCACACAGTGCAGGGAAGCAGCAGCAGAGAAAGCAATAAGGGCTTTCTTGCCCACCAGCCCAAGCCAGGACCACCCTGGGGTCTCAGGACTGCATTGATGGCCTTGGCTCTTGTATTTAGAGAGAAGGACAGATAAATAGCTAAAAATACCTAAAGCCTTTTTCCTCATTCCTGTTTTTTCATGGTTACATTTGCATTCTGAACTTCAGTGGAGCCAACACACCAGGTATGTTACTTGTACTTGTCCTATGACTGGCTGTTCTTTTACTGTCTGAGCTCTTGTTGTAGTAATTTATCTGCAGCTGCCTTGGCTCAGCTCGGCCCTGCCACATGGGCAGCCTTTGTTTTCCACCATATCCTCTCCCTGCAAGTGAATAGCAAAGTCCAGATAATTTGCTCTGTGTGTCTATCTGGGCCAGGCCTTCCATGGTGCTCAGGCAGCTCAAGGACACCCTTCTTGCTCTGCCCAAACTCCCAGCTTTTATTAGCTCTGCCCATGATATTCCAGTACTTCTTGGGCTCACATTTATTGTCCTCACACTGCTGTTAGTGTTTTAGAAAACTCATGGAGTCGGACCCAAATGCTGAAGGGAAGAGAATCACTGACTCCTACAGGCACTCTATCAAATTTTTCCTTTACTGCAAGACATGCAGTCTTGCAGAGAGGGTTGAATCTAAGAGCTTGGTGGAGCATCATTGGTTTTGCTGTTTGGGTTCCTGAAGGGTAAGTATCAAATAAAAGCATATGAAACCAACCCAAGAAAGGGCTGGAATGAGTAGCTCCTGTTTATTTCATTTCGGAAATGTACTTAGGTAACCTTTTATTCACAGTTAATCCTATGGAGCAGCCGCTGAGACACTGCTGGAAGTTGAGAGCATCGCCTCAGTACCTGAAGCAGTACTAATGAAACTACAGAGCTGGGTTATTCTACAGAAGAAATGGAGAGACACAGAAAACAGATTTCTGTTTTCTTTTAGCATCATTTCTTTTAGCTGGAGAACCCACAGGCAAGTAAAGGAGGCCAGGAGGTGCCAGTCAGGGGGCCACATGGAGAAGGAGAAGCCATGCCTAGAGGAGAAGCAGCCC
This sequence comes from Eulacestoma nigropectus, assembly GCA_013397775.1. Taxonomy (NCBI): domain Eukaryota; kingdom Metazoa; phylum Chordata; class Aves; order Passeriformes; genus Eulacestoma; species Eulacestoma nigropectus. Next base: position 341,220 of record VZTE01006171.1, read on the forward strand.
CACAAGCACAGCAGTCGGGCAGTGGCTGCAGCCCCAGCCCTGCTGCTCAAAGCTCTTTGCCCAGGCAGTGAAGCAGGAGCTTCGCCTCAAGAACAAAAAGTGTACAAACATTTCTGCATGGGTGAAAGGTGCGCAGCTGAAGAAGTTCAAGTCTGAAGAAGTTCACTGCTACTCCTAACACTTTCCCTCTTCCTCCTGGGGGACCAACTCCCAGAGGCAATTGGATGCAGCACTGACCTTTCAGGACTTATGAAATGCAAACACAGCTTTATTTACTTCCTGACCCTTGGCTCAAAACATCTGCAGCTTTATAAATGAAAAGCAACCACTGTGATTTAGCAACTTCTTCTGCCTCTGCTTCATTTTGCCAAAAGACAGAGGCCATGCTGTGATATGACTGTGGGTGTTGTGGTGACATTTGAGAACCATCAGTTGGGTTCCCCAGGCAGCCAGCACCATTGCTTTTCATCTTGCTTCTTGTCTAGCAGGACAAAGCCTGGCTGCTCAGGTAAAGGGCCACAGCTGGAGATTTTAGTCAAACCGAGAAAATAGGCTGAAAATGGAGCCTTCTTCCTCAGAAACATCTTGAGTTTCTGTTCCAGACAACAGCTGAGTTGGCAGTCTCAACTTCTCTTGCCCCTTCAGTATGTGACAGAAAAGCTGCTGCTGCTGCTCCTTTTGCGCCTCACTAGAAGAAAAAGCTGATCAAGTTTTGCCAGATCAACCCTGGGCCATGGGCATAGGTGCTAATTTTTTTGAGGAGAGCTCTGGCAACGCTTTTCATCCCTCTTCTTCCTGAAGAAACTTCGGAAATTTGTTGGAAGCAATTGGTTCCAGTCAGTTTGGTGGGGTGATGCTGGAAACTGCATAGCAGTTGCTGAAGGATTCTTCAAAAATAAAGTGCTGGGAAGGAGAGAATTTCTGCAAATATTTGAAACTGAGTCCATGCAAATGTTCATTTGTCAGCGTAGTCTTCATGGATTCAGCAAGATGGAAAGGGATTCTCCAGTATCTGCCTCATGTGACAAACTTCAAGCAGTAGCAGCAGCAGATTGAGCTTTTGTCAAGGTAAATCAGTTCCTTTGCCCATGAAATAACTCTCAGAATGTCTGGTAGGACAGATGTAGGTACATATACAGTAAGCCTTTACAAGGTAGGAGATGAGGGTGGTAGGGAATGTCCTGATTTTGTCTCTCTGGTTATTTTCAGCAAATCTTGATGCAGTATTTCTCAGCAGCAGAAATACTGAAAAAATAGATTTTGGTTATTTCTGATTACTCTAAGCCCAGGAAGTGGAAATACAGTGTCATCATATTGTGCTTTTTTCATACTTGATCTGTATCTTGCTGTACCAAAAATTTAAATTTTCTTGTGGCATCTGCTGAATGCTGACAAGATACATGTTAGCACCATATTAGTACCTAGAAATTCATTCCACATTGAAGTGGCTGAAAACAACTAGAATTTGTGTTTCTACATCCATTTTGATGCTTTGGAAAATTCTACACTTCTCTGCTCCCAAATGACAACACAAGGAGGGTTTTGACTTAACAGAACTGTATTGTAACATTTTATTCAGCCTCAACTGAAGATTTAAAATGCCCCTATGAGGCCTTTTTAATATCCATCTTTGTCTTTTTTTGAATCAAATGCTTAGTTATCATAGCTTTGTCTTTCTTGGTTTGGAAACGATGACAACTAACTTGTTTCCTCTGCATTTTTTTGGTCCTCTTCTATTATGACGCCTATTTCAAGAGAGATTACACCACCTGCCACGAACCTGTAAGTGGTGTAAAAAAAAAGAGCACCAGCTGCACTCTCACCAGACCCAGGTTTGAAGGAAGGCTGCCTGAGGAGAAGTCCAGATATGCAGCCTGCGGTAGGAGCAGCTTCTGTGGAGAATGATCCCCTATCACCACGACTCTGCAGACAGACCCTGGTTGGTGTCCAACTCCATCTGATACTTCATCCCACAATAATAACTCTTTTCTAGCTGGCTTGTCCTGTCTCTCCAGTCTCTACACCCCAAGGGGCTACTTTCAGGGAGATGAGCTGGTTTGTCCCAGCCCAGGGCAGCCAAAGGCCCCAGGCACTAGCGGTGTGTTCAGCAAAACCCAGAAAAAGGGAGCACGTGGCTAATCCAGGAGCACCAGCAGCAAAGGCCATTCCCATAAAATATATCACTCATATTTCCTGGTGAGTCAACCCTCCTTCCTCCCCTCAGATCAGACTAAGGGAGAGTGCAAAGAACAGGTTTGGGGTTTTCCTGTCCATCCTACATTACACTGGGGTGTAATGACAGCACTGCAGCTGGCAAAGCTGCGCAGCTGTCCTACAGGAGCCACACACTGCCCTTCCTGCCCCCATGGTGAAGGGATATGCTTTTATGGCACACTGGAAATGACACAGTCCAGTGCTCAGTGACTGCTGAGTGCTCAACACTGGCATTGATCAGTGACCCTGGGATTTGCAGAAGAAATGCTGTCCAGGAAGCAAGTCCTTTTCCACTCTTTCCCTTCTTTTGTTCCCCTTAACCCTTCTTCTTTTTCTCCCCATCTTTTCTTCTTTCCTTTCTTCCTTCCTTCTCTCCCTCCTCTTTCTCTCTCTCCTTCTAAAGAACAGCTCATACTATTGTTTAGCACCATATAATATTGCTGGCCATCAGGAAACTTTGGAAACCAAGGAAAACAGACACCCTGTGACAAAACTCAAGTGAACAATGGCTTCAAGGGCACTCAGCTCTTGGCAGCATGAGCACCACGGTGAGCTCAGCATCTGGCAGGACAGACCCTGAATTAGAATGACAAGAGGATGAGGAAGCACAGAAGAACATTAGGAAAAGATGAAGAAAGATGCATTGCTTTCTGGAATGAGATGGGCAATGCAACCCTGCAGGTATTTGTTTAGAATTCCATGTTGCACCATGATCCATAATCAAAAGTTTGATGTGTTTTTTCAGAACATCTGGCATAAATTGGACTGCAGACCTCCAAAAAAGTCTTAGTTTTGAAGGCAGCAGAGTTAAAAGTTTTTGTATTATCAATTCTTTGTCCCATCTGCCATTCTTTCTTTCTCTTTTTAGCTCTTCTTTCTCCGTTGGTGGGGACTGGCCAGCTTATATGGCGGTTAAAGTCAATTTGACAATTTGCAGACACTAATGAAGTTGTTTGGGTTCATTTCTGTGTATGTTTAAGTAGCTATTCTTTATGATTCAATTTTTCTTGCATGAGTCAACTTATGCTTGTTTCAGACTTCACAAAAACAATTTTACAGCAAAAAGACTCCCATAAGTCCTTCTATAAAAGTACACAGGAGGCTGGTATCATTTGTAAGCTTTTTCCACTCTCTATAGATTTCATTAGGAGATTATATCCTATTTATAGAAGTCCACTGAACAGTTCAAATAAACCACAAACACTAATAAGAGATGCTGACAACTGACCTCTTTCAGCACATGTTTAGAGTGATTAGCTGTCCATCAACTTGGCAGTATAGTTTGGCTGAACCAAAAATTATGTTAATGTTGTTAACACAGAAAGGAACTATTTCAGCATGTCAGAAATGTATTCACTTTGCAATGAGATCAAAGTAGATCACGCCATTAGACACAGTTCTTCCCTTTGACTAGATCTGGTGGATGTAAAACAGCTTTGAGAAGATGCTTCTGTGAGAAATGAGAGGTGTGGGTCACATCCTTTCAGATGGGGGTTTTACTCTGCCTACGTGAGTGCTTCTGTTTGCAGAAGAGGTGGCCACTACCATCAGCTATGTTATAATGTTAATCTACTATTTACCTTGTTTTTTCACTATAAGAGGGAAAGATTTCATTTTGGGTTGAGTAAAGTATGTTCCACAAACCAGAGCAACATTTTACAGTTTTTCTTGTGAATGCAAATAAAACCCATATATCTCTACTATGGATCAGTTCAAACCAATTTCAGTCCAACTCTGATTTATTTGGCTCAGCTACCCGACTCAAAATTTATTCAAATCACCCTATGTGCCAGAACCTCATAAACATAAGTGAAAAGCACATGTATATAACATGCAGGAGTCTCTCTGCCCAAGAGTTTACTCTCCAAATCAGGCATCAGAAAGGTTCTCATCTCTATGAATATTTAGTAAGTCTGTGCAGGAATTGGGAAGCCAGCCTGGACTACGAGTATTCTAAATCAGTGCCTAAGCCAGAAGCTTTTCTCTCCTTGCTGCTCAAATCTCCCACTTCTACTTCCTTTCTGCAGCAAAGCTACTCTGGTTCTGGTGGCTAAAGGCTCTCAGAAGTGCTGATTCCCTTAGTGTGCACAAGGTAGCTCTTCAGAAGCCATTAGATAAATTAGCTCAGCACTGGGATTAGAGTCAAACAGAGGTTCTGTGTTCAGACAGAACCTCTACAGTGGGAACAAGTTCATCTTTTCAAGGTCTAGGAGCACTCCTCTGCCATCACCTGCTGAGTGCATCTGCTGTGGCACTGGCTGTTTTAACTGCAGCTCGGGATCTGAGGGCTAGACTTGATTCAGCACGCACAAGGAATCTTCCCTGAATAAGCAGAGTAGGCGTTGAGTTTATAAGAAGTGTCACAGCGGCTGTCTGAGGCAAGAAATTACTTTTAGAGGTGAAATGTTTTAAGGGGTTTCTAATATAGCTGCGCTGGGTGGAAGAATTAAATGAATCTCATGTTGTTGTGGAACCTCCTGTATACATGTTGCAATAAACAGGAGTGTGAAAAGCTCTGAGAAAGACACAGGAGACAGAAATGCAGATTAGGGAGGAAAGCAGAGGTGGGTGAGAAATGATCTAAATGTTGGCATTGTGTGCAGTACAGTGGGCATTGCTCATCTCCATGAACAGAATAGCACTTTGCTACCCCCTCTCTGGAGGGGCTGCCTCGAGGCACTTCTCACTAGGGGGTGATTATCATCTTTCCCATACAGATGGGAAAACCAAGGCAGGGAAAGGTCAAGACCAACATTTTAGAAACTGATTTTTGGTGGCTTGATTTCTGCATGTCTAAAAGGAAACCAGTTTTGTTTCCTTAATGAAAGCCATGACTTTCATGAACCTCATGACCTTCATGAACCTCATGGCTTCCACAAGTGTGGACTATTGTCTGCTCAGCACATAGAAAAACAAGGTCCAAGGTGTCTCAGATTCAGCATTTGAGATAGGTACATGGGAAATGTTGGTCTTTTAAATGCTACTCTAGCTCATACAGGAAGTCACCACGATTGATGTTTCCTTGTCTAAATTATAGTGAAGGAATCTTCTTTTTAAATAGTATATCTGATTTGGATGCTACTCATCACAGTTTTTGTATTCACACTGGAATACAAGCTGTCCACAAATAACATGGAGGTATCTATGGAGTTGCTTTTGCTTTTTCCTGACATTTGTATGAGTAAACTCATCTGACTTAATAGGGCAGATGAGGAAACTGCATCTTCCCTACATGCCATGAAGAACAGTAATTTTTTCTTTTGGATAGGGGTATTGCAGCTCCCCTGACAGCACTACACCCGCCCTCTGTCTTGCTGAGTTTTACACTGCCTTCAGCAACAGCACAGATGCTGGAGTTGAGCTGCTTGGTGACTGTCAGGCAACATGTCCACAGAGTGGCGGCATTCTTTTAGCCAGGATTTCAAGCATGGAAAAGCTCCTGACTGAACCAAGAGGAAACCAAGCTGACTGCCTGACACAGGTCTAGATTTTCTCAGGGCCACTTTGCAGCTGGAAATATCAGGGAATTCAGACTGCATCGCTGAGCACCAATCCAAATTCTGGTGCCACACCTCCCTTTGCTCAGGTGCTCACTTTGGCTCTACCACAGTGCATTCTCTCTTCTGCTATTTTCCCAGCTTCCATATATTAGGCCCACACTGTTTCTATTTGTGCAAATATCTGGTTCCTCATGTGGATTTAGGAAAAAAACAATACACCTCCACAGATACCACAGACATTTTGGAAAACTTGTAGCTTGCATTCAAATGAATCTTTGCTATTTTTATTTATTTGCAATGTCCTCTCCTCTGTAATTCTCTATTGAATAATGACTTTTGGACAGGCTAACTTCACCTTGACAATGTCATATCTCTGTGATCTTTCATTTCTCTCTGCTTGACTATTAAATGTCATTTTGTGAGCTGGTAAACAGCAGCTATAGATATATATACATTTAATGATCTCCAGGCTCTACACAGACTTTAGGAGACAAATACAGGCAGGAACAAATAATAGAGTTTATCAACCCGCAACAATCAACTCTGGCTGTTTGTGAGAGCTACAGCATGACTGTGTTTCATGAAGACAGTTCTTGACCAAGGATGAGTGTCTCCCATACTGCCTGCAAAGTTTTGTTGCCCTGGAAACACATATTATTGTTATGTGGAAACATCTGTGAGATGTATGGGAACACCAAGGTGATTTGGGTGAAATATGGCAATGGAATGGCAATAAAGGTGTGCTTAACTGTGCTTACAAAAAGTGACAAATGAGAAGTGTTATTCACCAGCAAAATACAATACCTTGCAGAATTTTAAAATAATTAACTTCTGAAGTTCTTCTTGAAGCAATTGATGCTTATCAGATGTGGAAAAGAGGAGAGAAGTTCTAAAGAAGAAGATGAGGAGGTACTAGTTACTGTTATTTCCTTAATTTGAGATTTATGCTTGAATGACTTTGATATATAAAATAAATACCTTGGTTTTTTTATTCAACTTACAGTTTCATTGTACATGAGAGAAAAAAAAGCCTCAAGGTTTTGAAAAGCCACAGTTTAACTGTGGTTTAACTGTAGATATACCTTTAACCTGCTTTATTTGATCAGTAGAAAATCCCTGTATAAACTCTCTTATTTAATTTATCTTAATATGTAATAAACTCTTCAGTTACTGAATGATTGAGAATCAAATTAGCTTGAACCAGTTTAACTAAGTTCATTCAAAACCTAATTTAAGGCTTGATTAAATGGTGTTAATGCAAAGTTAAATAAACTAGATGCCTGTAAAAGCTATTTTAGGAATTGCCACTCCTGCTGAAGGGTAAGGAGTTTAAAACAAACTCATTTAATTTACTTTAAAAGTTACTAAGATAAACTTTTCTAAGTGCTTCTGTGCAGAAAAAACTTGAAGAGCTATGACAATGGACTCTGTAAAACTGCTGCTTAACATGAGTACATGAGGGAAGATCAGAAACAGAATGTAACTAAACCTTGCACCTTTTTTAAACAAAAATCAAAATACAACACTTTTCTCCTTGCCCCTTAGGGGAGTGAAAAATACAATTTTGCCTATATTTCCTCAGTTTTCTTGCCATTGCTGCTACAGTTGTAGCTCCAGCAGTGGGAACACTGCTCATGATACAACTGTGCCAGCAGAGACAAGCTGGGCTCAATCTGAGTCCTGATCAGCGAGGTGGAATCCAGCAAATAACGTGGCTTCAAGTCAATCGTTCTGGTAGTGTCAGGAGTTTCGCAGCACGAGTCACTTCACAGATACATTCTCCAGAGAGGGCTAAATGAGCAGAGAATGTATTTCGCAGGGATCTGATTACTCTAAAAATTCCCCGAAAGGCTTATCCCAGAGAGTCCCAGGGCTGGAGCTGCAGATGTCGGAGCTCATCCCGCTCCCGAGGAGAGGGATGTACGCGGCAGAGCCCTGTCCCCTAGTGGGCACAGCGAGACGCTCCTTCACAGCTCGAGCAGGGGGAATCTCCTTCCAATAAAACCGGGAAGGATTTATTTGAATAGGAATGTATAATTCACATTCCTTACTCATGCCCCCCTCGCCATGGCCAGCAACAGGCTCAAGTCAATTATACAGTTCATCTGACTAGTCATGGGGAACTTAATGAGGAAGTTTATTCACTTTTTAGTTTTTTTCTTTTCATGTGCATTTTTAAAAGATGTTAGACATTTGCTTCCCCTTATCCCAGGACAGACCTCATTTCAGTTAAAGCCATTGGCTTCAAACAGAGCAGAGCAGTGTTAACTCACAGTTTTCCAAGTCACATGAAGAGGTCTGCTGATTGCTCGGAGCCTGGGATTGCCTGAAGGATTTGTCCCAAGATCTGAAAAGCCAAAGAGATACCAACAACCTTAAAGGCATAATGCTGCTCGTCAGACTGGTGAGTTTGTGTCCTAAAGGGAATTTTCATCCTTTAGCAAAACTGTACAAAACTTAAGGAGGTGGGAGAAGCTGCCTGAGACAGACAGTGGTCCAGAGGGCACCATGGCAGCAGGAGCTCTGCTCCCAGGCAGGCCCTGGGCACTCCCACTGGGGCAATCCTGCTCCTGCTTGATGGGCCTGCCAAGGATCTGTGCTTAAAAGTAAGACTTCAGTGACATTCCATTGATTTGGCTGCATCACTGATTGCTTTGTGACTGCACGCTTTTCCCTTCTCGTCACTTTGGCCTTGTCTGTTTTGAGAGAATCTCCTATTTAGCTCAATTCCATATCCTTTAGAAATAAGCCATCTACACAGCTTCTGTGATGCTGTAGACCTGGAAGGAATGGAACACGAGATGATCTCAGGTCTGTGCAACACCATGGGGGGTTTGTATTGAGTGAACATTCACGACACAAGAGTATTCCCTTAGCATGAAGTTGAGCTTCCAAGGGTCAGATCCATAGCCTACAGCCTAGGGGACTTTGGATCTGTACTTAGCTCTGTTTTAGACAGAAGGATATACCACACTCTTCAGTACTGGAGCTTAAATCTGAACTGTCTGGTTCCATCTGAGGCATCAGGGATACACCAATGTGGGAACACTTTAAAAACCCACACAGTAGTGTGGCACCAATACATGATTCCTGCCCACAGGTGGCACTCTGTCATGAGCCCTGGCTGCTTGCAAAGTCCTCTCATGAATGAGATCTCCTTCAGTTATGAGAAAAATGTTTGCTTTGGTATTCAGGAATGACCTTTCCTTGAGGGACTGCAGATCTACGGAGTGGAATAAACTGAGCAAGACTCCTGGAAAGTACTGTCTATTCCAGAACAAAACTCCCATGTGCTGGGCCTGACCCTATTCATATCTTCTGTGCAAGCACAAGAGGTTTTAATGTTATTTTGACAGATGGTGTCATGTCTGTTTCCATTCAAAAGCCAAGGGAGCATCTCTGTTTGGATTTGTGTCAGTAGTCCTATTTCCGGGTATTATTTACATCTCCTGAAATAAAACAGTCACAATTCCTTGGACGTATTTGGAGGACTGCAACAGTTTATGACCAAAACCTCCCTGAGATTTCCTGCCATAAACACCTCACTACCAAAATGGGACACATTAGGGCAATCCCAGAGAATGTCCCCACGTACTTCAGAACCACCAGCCTGGCGAGAGACGCTGACCTCCGAAGTCATGAAGCTGTGATGCAGCTGGGCGTGTGATTTCCCTGGGAATGAGCACACTCTAAATTATCTGTGAGAGATCCTTTAAGGAAATGACTGCACAGATCTGTTTAAAAAAAAAAGAGAAAAAAAGCAGAAATATTTTTGATGTCCATATGATACAGAGCGAGGCTTTGCTCAAAGAGCCTGTTAAGTTGCTCTCCGGTCAGATGCTCCTCATGTGATGCAGCTAGGAAAAAACATGTGAAAAGGCATTCCGACTGAAAGCTGCATGGAAGTAACACTCATGGATGGAGAGACCAAAACAACTACTTGTCTCCCAATTACCCACTTTAGGGTGTGGAAGAGAAGCACTGAGCTAAGACAGATTTTTGCCTCTGAAAGCTACAAAGGAGGCAGGCAGGATATGCATTCTCAGAAAGACAGCTGGGTTTCACACATTCATGTTCTTGTGCTTTTGTGAAGGTTGCAGTACATGCAATTTTTTCCTAAAACCCTTTGCTAGGATGCACAAGACCTGCACCTCTTTGCATTTGTCCATCAGGGTGACAGCAACAAAGGGAGGATCTAGTGAGAATGTGGACAGAAGCAAGGAATTTGTTTGTCTCTAAATTTTAGTCCAGAGTAGACACCTGTGAGCCCTTCATACAGCAGAGCAGCACTTTTGAGAGATACAAAAAGCTGCAAGTTTAGCTTCTAAAGCTGCTGATAAAGGGCAACTGGGCTTGTAAAACCAGTTCCCATCCCTTCAGCCCCTAGAAGAAGGAGCTTAAGAACAGTTTCCCTATCTCCTGCACAGATCTATGGCAGGCTCAGCTGGACTGACAGCTGCCAGCGAGTTAAAGAGCAGCACAGTTCAGAACTGTCAATGCTTTGGCTTTGAAGTTGTACCATGTTTTAAAACAGATAAATATTTTTACTATTATCCCAAATTTGTGTCAGATACGTATGCTCCATGTAAAAATAAAAGGGTGTAAAATGATTGTCAGTTGTGGAAAACCTGAGGGCAGCCAAAATGGTTCCTTCTCCTAATGTTAAACTTGAAAAAGCAGCTCAGCATAAAATGTGTGAAGGATTCAATTCCTCAGAAAAATCCCCATTAAAAAAATCTCCAGCTAGATCAAGTGTCCAGTGAAAAGGAACTCAACAGCTCAGCACAAAGGCCAAAGGTAGACACAGCCTTCGAGAGAAACCTGTTAGAAAGAGCTCTGATAGTAAAGAGCTCTTGGCTAATGAAGAATGCAGCCAAGCACACAGTTCATCCGTTTTTCCAGACTTACTTTACCTTGGCAAAGGCCAGCTGGCCATGCTGGGATAGGCAGCTCTCCGGGGCTCTGAAGAACTTTTCCATGTAAATTAGTTCTGCGTGCAGGGCGGCTCAAAATAACGATTACGGGTACAAGGAGGCTGTATCACTTGTCACTGATGTTGTGTAGGAAATTTAGGGAGAAGAATGTGACGGCCAACTTAAGATTTGGAATCCGCAAAAGATTCCATTTTGTCCAATGATTTATAGCGTGGCAGTTCACATAATGTGCCTTGTGTCTCCTTCATTACCATCTTACCCTTCATTCCCTTTGTACACAAGATCATCATGGGTGGCATGGAGCAAAGAGGAGTGCGAATCTCTGCTGTAAATACTCCCTGTGTCTGTGCCTGAGGTTCTTCCTGAAATGACAACAGCAGTAAATTGCCATGACTCCAGTTCGTGTCTCTGCCCCCACAGATGATGAGCAAGTGTTACAGAGCTGCCAGAATCATCATTTCACTTGACTGCTCCTTGATAAAGCAATGGGAACAGGAGCTGACTGAAGAGCAATTTCATCTATCCACAGGATTATCTTGCTTACTATCATGCTTTTTTGTTTGTTTGATTTTTTGGTTTTTTTTTTGTTTTTTTTTATATTTTGAACAAAACCACTTACACTCTGAAAATAAAAACTCCGCACACCCATTGCAAATAGGATGAAATCGTAATTTTCCTTATTCACCCCTCTGATCTATAAACCGAGCAGGGGTCAGACACAATTCTAGCAGAACTGTTCTTTGGCTGTTTCATCTGGTTTCTCTGTTTACTCCTAAACAATTCTCTCTTATTATTATCCCTTTTATTCCTATCAGGATCTGCATGCTGGCCTATCTTTTCATTTACTGAAGGGCTAAGTTGATCGGCATTTAAGCCTTCCAATACCTGAGTCTACAAGAAAGACAGAAATTGACTTGTTTACAAGAGCATTTAGTGACAGGACAAGGGGGAATGGATTCAGACTCTAGGAGAGTAGGTTTCGATTATATATTAGATACTAGGAGGAAGTTCTGTACTGTGAGGGAGCTGAGGCGCTGGCACAGGCTGCCCAAAGAAGCTGTGGATGCCCCATCCCTGGAAGTGTTCCAGGACATGCTGGATGGGGCTTTGAGCAACCTGGTCTGGTGGAAGGTGTCCCTGCCTATGCAGGGGGTTGGAACTGGATGACCTTAAAGGCCCCTTCCAACTCCAGCCATTCCAACACCCCGCGTGACCCGAGACCCGGGCAGCGCCCGCGCGCACCCCACTATGGCGGCGCCACCGCCTCTCAGGCCGCCACCAGGCAGCGGGGGGGCGGGGACAGCCGCCTTCCTATTGGCCGAGCCTCTTCCCGTTCGTCCCTCCTATTGGAGGGGAGCGGCCCGTAGGCGGGGACACCCGCTGAGCGACAGCTGCGGGGGCGAATGGGAGGGCGCGACCGTCCCTCCCGGCCGGCGCTGGGGCGGGAGCCAATGGGAGCGGCGGGGGGCGCGTGCCGGGCGGGGAGCAGGTAAACAGCGGGGCCGGACGGGGCGCGGGACCGGGGCCGGGATGCGGGATCGGGATCGGAATCGGGATCGGGATCGGGATGCTGCGGGCTATGGCTTGGGCGGGACGGGACGGGACGGGCCTGGCCAGCCGCCGGCGTTCGCGCGGGGTCTCGGGGTCGCCGCGCTCCGGGGGCTGCCCGCATCTCTGTGTGTGTATATACATACATATGTATGTTGTTATATAGGTTCATATTATATATATAAAAATCCATGTTCCCGTGTGTGTTTGTGTGTGCACGTGTGTAAAAATACCTGTACACCTATTTCCCCTGGGCGGTGGCGGCGTTGCTGGCTGCCATCCCGGCTTTCCTTTGGAAGCGCCTCCGGCACAGCTTCAGGGGCAGCCAGATTTTCAAGCGTTCAGAAGGGCAGCTGGGCAGCAGGGACATCAGCGTGGGAGCAAGGCCTTCTCTGGCCTCCTGCAAGATCTCTGCCTGGCGGGCTGGGGCTTGTCTTGGGGGTTTTTTCCCCCTTTTCTTCAATGTAGGCGTTTGTTGTCTGTGCCTCCGGCCGGGCTGGCCGTGCACTTGGATGAACAGGGAAGCAGTCCCAGCGCCGCCGTGTGCCTGTGTCCCCTTGGGGGCCCAGGGGAAAGCAGCCACTCGGGTAGGACACAGGAACTCAGCCCCAACGCAGGTGCCCTTGGGTGTCCCCGAAGTGTCACCTCCAGCCCCTGCTGGCTCCGATGTCCTCAGCAGTACTGGGACCAACGCTGCTCCCGCATGTGAGGTGTGACCCGGGCTTTGGGGTTTTACTTGTGTGAGTAGTTCCGCAGGGCTGTGGTGCCTTTGTGCAGTGACAAGTAGTTGGATGATAAGAGTATTTTGGCTCAGTGCTGGCAAAAGAATTCTTCTGACCCTCTCGGGGAGGGTCTGATTTCAGCTCTGCCAGCAGAATTGCCCTTTGGGGCTATGTGTTGTGCCTTTCTTGTGGGACAAGAGAAAGCAGTGCTAGTTCAGCCCGAATGAAGAAAGAAAGCTACAAATCTTTACAACTTCCCATAGCATCTTGTGTTTTGTTATTTTTGTGTTCTGGGTCTGAAAGCGAGTGGTATTTGCACACTGAGATGGTGTGTTCCAAGTCCCCTGGCATTTTAGCAGCATGCCCATTCTGACTTTATTTATTGGCAAGAACCTAGAAATCTTTCCTCCTAATTTTGGCCCCACCACTTAGGATTTCTTAAAGTTTATTTCCTTCTCTTCATATTTACCAACAGCAGTGGTTGCTAGAGCCAAAACTTAGGAGAATATCAGGCTGTCAGTATCATCCCAAAGCCTTCTCTTGATCTAAACATAGCAAGGAAAATACAATTCTCTTCATCTAATTGCCATCAAAGAAAACAATATGTATAAGGAGGAATTTTAACTCTCGAGTGGATAATTAAGTATTCTGCCAGGCTATAGCAGCTGTTCTGTGCTGTACATTGTAGTGGTGTTATTTGTGATGGATGAAATGCAAAGCAAAGGATTTAAATGGTTTGCAGCATGAAAATAAAAGGCAAACTGAGGATAGATCTTAAAGTTAGTGAACTGGCCCAGTTTAATCAAAATCCATAAAGCTGGTTTGTCACAGCTGAGGAAAGAGGTCTCTTGCATGAAGGACATCTGGAAAGAGAATCGGTGACTCCTGCTTCCCTTCAGGATTCACAAGAGTGCGTAAAGCAGGAGTAATTGTATTCCCACCTCAGCTCCTTAAGAAACATTTACTACTGACCTAGTTTTTGTCCCCTTTCACTTTTGCCATACAGTTTTGAGAGTTGGGTCATTTTACTTTTAAACATTGTATGATTTTTTGAATGGGACCTGATGGTTTGAGAGGCAGAGAGGAGAACTTGGTCTGATATAACTTAGTGCTTCAATTTGATGATGGACTGGGACTTCACTTAATGTATTTGGCAGACCATGCTCTAAAGCTTTCTCTGAATACAGATACAGCTTACATTTGTCTCAGTGCTCCATGTTTTCCATTCCTGAGCTGTCCTTCCCTGCTTTTTCAGCTCAGCCTAGGAGAACAGTCAGTATGCACAGATGTATTTGCTGTCATGTGCATGCGTAGGAAAGAAGGCTTCCTTGCTTTCCATTATGGTGTATGCAGCATCCTTTTGGCAGGTAGAAATCATCTCCACAAGGCCCTTTTCCTTAGTTTAAGTAGTGAAATGAGACCAGAAAACAGTGTGGCTTTGTAACACCCCTGTCTTAGCTGCCTGGTGCTCTGTGGCTCCCTTTTTGTTTGTCAAGCAAGTCCCAGGCTTTCTGTTTCCCTCTGCTCAGCCCAAAGGGCGCTGTCTTGCTGGGTACGTGTGTGAGAGTGACCAGGCTGGTCCTTCCTCCCCTGGAGGACCAGCTGCTCAACACACCACAGCCTTGGTGCCAGTTCAAAGTGCACCTCTGATGAATAAATAGTGGCATTAGACAAAATCCCTGCTGGGTCCGTGGTGGGGCAGAGGGGGAGAGCCTGTGTTCTTGCCTCTGTAAGCCATATGTCCAAGGCCCCTGCTTAGATTAAAAGCCACAAAGCCACACTGCCAAGGGTTTTGCAGACCTGAGGTGAGGGTGGGCTGCTTGTCTGGGAGTGAGCAGAGGGCTTGTCACCTTAATGCTCAACCCTCCTGGAAGGGGGGTGCACAGCACTCTGTATTCCTGGTGTGGGCACTGCCACTGGGGCTGCTCCCATAGCCACTCTCGGGGCCAGCCCTGCTGGGACCTGGCTCTGTGACAGCAAAGGGAAACAGGTGCATCACTGTCTTTTCAAAAGCACCACCCCACTGACGAGCAGCTGGTGTTGGCACCAGAGAGTTGGAGGGTGGTGGGACAACCCCTTTGGCAGGACAGTTTAGGTCAATCTAAGGCAGCTGTGACTTCGGTGTCTGCCACAGGAGCTCCTGTAAAGTCTTGGATTCATTGGGGTGTGATTGTGTCAATCCTCACCGAAACCACAGCTGTGTAAACAAGGGACAGTGAAGCTGTGTTCAGGTCTGAATCTGCTTGCTGACCAGAAATATCATAGTACCTTTGCATGTCCATATCCTTGCTGGGGGAGCATAGGAGGAAATGTCCTTACAATTGGCTGTATTTCAACATGAGTTTATTTCTTCCCGTGTAATTGTGAAGGTTAGTAATTGGCACCGTGGTTTTGCTATTGGTTTAACTCCTCCAGTGGGCATAAGTAGGGTGTTGAAAATAGGGTAATTGGCTGCCCCTTTTCAATCCTCTGCAGAATTGCTCTCTTTATGTAGCAAAAATGATTTCTTAAATAACGTGAGAAAAAGTTCTTCAGTATTTTCATTGGGTTGTTAAAACCTAAATATTGGTCCCAAACTATCAGTGAGTAAATCTTTATCTCCTCCCTGGTCTCTGACATGGGCAGAAGGTTTTGAGAGTTACTTAAATTCCATAGGTCACAGATCCTGTGGCCTGCATAACTTAACCTGTTCCTCATCCAGAAGTATGTCGTGATTGAATGACTTTATATACCCGACTTCTTTAAAGACCTAAATCCTGTAACTGGACCTGACTCTAGTAACCCAGCTGTAAATTGTGAGCCCTCATGTGCTCAGTCAAAGGAGTGTGTTAAGCATCCAGAGAGGAGATTTTGGTCTCTGTAAGAAATCAGCACACAAGTGTTAAGCAGCTCACTCGGTAAGAACATAGGATTACTATGAAGCCGACAGACCTGGTGTGAGGTTAGCCCTGTTTTGTTTCCCATAACTGTACCATTTTTATCACTAAAGGAGGAACAAAATGATACAAAAAAGCATGAGAAGCCAGGGAAGGAGCAGATGTCTGAAAAATGTTTCACTTTGGTAGATTGAGTTAACGTTCTAAAATTTCTTGAAGGTGCAGATGTGCTGAGGCGGCTGTGAAAGAAAGGGGGATCTCCCACTCCTCCCTCTTTTCCTTCCTCCAAAGTGAATTTCAGTTTCTTTAGTGAGGAGCATGAATATCTCACAGATCTTCAAAGTATCCACTCTGACGTCTCAAGACAGTAGGGTGTGCTGGTTGGGCTGTGAATGTATGATTCAGATTTAAGTGACTGTGTCCAAATCATGTGGCTTCTTCAGCTTCCTCTTCTGTTTCCTGAGACGCAGGAGCTTGGGTAAGTTTCTGTAGAGGAGAGGTGTTCTGGTAGGTAAAACTGTTTACAGTGCATTAGAGGTATAGTTTTGCTTGTGGATGAGTGGTTGAGTATCAGAAAGTGACTAATTACTTGCTTTGTTAAGCTGACTTAATAAATGCTAAAAAGAATTTTCCTATCAATTGCATTTAAAACTTCCTGAAATCCCAATTTTAAGGCTGTTTTGCAGTATTTAGGGCAGTGTACCTTCTCCCTCTGGTGTCTATAAAGAAGAGCTGTTCCTTTCCTTTCTGCACTCTGTCACTGCTTTGCCTGCTTTTCTGCATAGCAATAGGTAAAAAGAGGCCAAGCATGTCTAGCCCTCACATTTATTCTCCATGGTTTTGCCCATCCAAGTAGTTTTGCTTTTAATCACAAGACAACATAAGGAAAAACCCACAAGTGGCTGTCCGAAGGAGACAGGTCTTTCCCTTGCTATGCAAACCTCTCTTTGTCCATGGGCAAAGAGAAGCACTGCTAATAAAATTCATCTGGTTAATAAATAGTCATAAGACAGCATGTAGCTCCTGATTAGTGGCTTGTGTAAAGCTGAGGCTTCAGGTTACTAAGAAACTTCTGCTCCTTGCTGATGCTTGTGGGAGTGTTGTGTAAGAGCTGAGCTCTCTGAGCTTTCTGACAGGCAGCCCGTGTGTGAGGTGAAGCTGTGTTTGGTCCCTGCCAAACACACACCGAGTGCTGAGAAACCTCCTTTGTGGAAGGTAAGGTGTACTGATGGCAGAGGGGAAATAGAGGCAGCAAGTGTGAAAGCTGTGGCAAAGAAAAAGTTTCTTCAGTGCTGCATTTTGCTGATCTCCCTGCCTGCAGCAGTCCCAGCGACTTTAACTGAATGGATTGTCATGCCTGGGTGAGGGCAGGGTAAATCTGCTCTTGGGAGAAGATGGAGTTACATGGCATGCTGGAGCCTCCCTGCTGAATCCTCTTCAGACTTGCAGTTATTTGCAGTGTGGTGTTTACTGTTTTCTTCCCCTCTGCTCTGCTTGTCCTCACAGCCTCGAGTAGTGCTTGGCTGTGCCCTCCTGAGTGCTCCCTCGGAAAGTGGCAATGATCACCTTCATGAACAATTCGGACAGTGAGGAGGAGCCCTGCAATGAGAGAACATCCCTGATGTCTGCAGAGAGCCCTCCAGTACCCTCCTACCAGGATGGCCTGCAAGCCTCGGAAGCAGGGGAAGCACAGGCACATAGGGTAGGTGTGTGTCCCTCACGGGGACTGAGGACATGGGATGTGGTGACAGAAGCAGTCCTGCTTCCCCTCAATCCCTCCTATCTGACTGGCTTCTAGGATTGGCTTTGGTCATTGTTGTTTCCCTGGTGTCACTCTCAGCCAGCAGCAGCACTGCCTGTTGCCATTTCCTCCACTGACTTTTTCCCCATTTTTATCTCCATATATACTCCTCCCTTTTCCTTCCTTTTGGTAAAGATACAGGCTTTTAATCCGGACCTGATGCACATATGACTGTTGCAGGATATCCTTTTTAGCCTTCTTGTTTTGCCAGATACTCTTTGTCTGCTCTGGTCAGATGCAGCTAATGTTAGAACAGAATCTAGTCCAGCTGCCAGCGAAGCAGCAGGATAAAGCAAGCACAGCGTTGTTGGGAGAGGAGGAACATGTCAAGCTTATGTCACCTCAGATGACATTTTTTCTATCTAGTTCTGGGCATCTTGCCCTTCATGGTCATATGTCCATCTATATATTTGCATTTCAAGAGGTCCTTAGATATTCATGGTATTGGTTTAAAAACTCCATTGTAACCTGTTTGCAATGGAACTTCTAATTGTATTGCTCACTTGGTACCTTTCTATTAGGATTTAGCTGCTATGCTGTGGTGGCCTACAGCAGCCCTGTGTGATGTGATGGAATCAAGCTTTGAACACAAAGAAAAGAAGCATCTTAACATATTTGGTAATATTTCTTTTCAGAAGAGGCGAGCAGGCAGCAGCCGTGGCCCAAACAATATCGCTGGTGGAGAAATGTCTGGCTCAGGTGCTCCAGTGAGAGAAAGTGCCCTGGAAAATGAAGAGGAGGAACTGACTCTGAAATATGGAGCAAAGCATGTAATCATGCTCTTTGTGCCTGTCACCCTTTGTATGATTGTTGTCGTCGCCACCATAAAGTCAGTGCGCTTCTATACGGAGAAAAACGGGCAGCTGTAAGTGGGGTCTGCAAACAGCCTGAGTATGTGGGACCCCCTGCTCCACACACACGCGCTGTGCATGCAGAGTGCTTCCTTGGCAGGCTGGGAGAACCTTTACACAGGTAAAGGTGGCTGTAGAAACATACAGAGAGCTTACTAAAGTATGCTGCGTTCACCTGTGTAAGTCTTTCCCATACCTGCATTACACTGATTCGTTAGCACTGTCATTTAGGGTGCCCTAAGTGAGGCCTGTGAGCAGCATAGTAATGAAGCTGCTTCATTCTGCAGCATAAAAGGCCCAGGCTGAACTCCTAGGCTGTTCACTCACTAGCTGGTAGCAATCAGGGAATAGCATGTTCATTTGGATGAGTGTCTCATTTCCTGGTGATATTTCTGGTTCCTAAAGACTCATGGTGTGGATACGTAATTCCATCCAGCTCTTGCTGACAGTGCCTGGCTCCTGGGGCTCTTACTGTGCTTCATACGTGGGGTGGAGAAAGGGGGACCGTGGTCCCTTGAACTGAATCAAACTAATCAAAATGAGGGGAGGGGTGTAGGGTGGTAAGAAGGGATAAAAGAGTCCCAGGACTCTCCTACCAAGTGTGGAAAGAAAGGGTGTCCCCCATTTAGAACAGCACCTGGGATGTATCCTTGTAATTATTATGGGGAAGTTCCAGAGCGTGCAATAAAAATTCATGGCCTTCAGAGCACTTACTAAAATGAAGTCATTTATACTCTAGGTCTTTTTGCTTAGAGCTCTGCCAGCCACAGCTGCTATGCAGGAATGTGCTTTTGATAGCGACCACTAATCTTTAGTTGATAATTAACTTGAGCCCAGCCCCTTCAGAGGCTACATCTCATGTTTGCTGTCCTTGGCAGTCCTACCTCCCTTTCTTTCCCACACACAAAGAGGTCTGGTTTTATCTGGGACAGATGGTTAGAAGAGAATATATATACTTTATACTTTTGCTTTATCCTGCAGGATCTACACCCCTTTCAGTGAGGACACCCCATCTGTGGGCCAGCGTCTCTTGAACTCGGTGTTGAACACCATCATAATGATCAGTGTCATCATTGTCATGACCGTGTTCCTAGTGCTGCTCTATAAATACCGCTGCTACAAGGTAAAGCATTCGTGCCAGAGCCTTTTCCACCTCTGTGCTGTGAGCCTGGGAATCAAATGGGCCTTGCATGGCAGTGGGAAACAGGCACTGCACTGGCTCGTCCTCATTTTGGGCATAGCAGGAATGACTGTGCAGAAGCCTTTGTCAGTGGTGATGGAGCTGTGGCTCTGAATAGGCCTTGTGATTATTTTGTCACTAATGGCAGGCCCTTAAAAGCAAGGTCTGCTACTTTGTGTTAGTCAGGTCTGAGTTTTCTGCATCTGATCCAAATGTTTTGCTGTTTGTACTTACGGCCTAAGTTGTACCATTTACTGTGAATGCCTTCTATTGAGACATTTCAGACAAGCTTTGTGGAAACTGGTATTATTCCTGCCTGTGGAAACGCTGGTAGAAGAGCCTAAGGCTTGGAGGGAAAGGCACATTGAGATTCTCTGGTGCCCAGGGAGTTCTAATATGTGGTACCAGCCCAGCATTTGAACTCCGGCCATTCCTGCTTTTTAAATTTGTCCCAAAGGTGGATTTATTTTACAGCCTTGGGCAAACCCCTCCTCCTTCCTAGCAAACAGAAAGCATGTGCTCACCTATGTGAGCTAGCAGCCAGTATGGATACCCATGAAAATGCTTAGGACAGAGACTGAAAAAACCCCAAACCAACTAAAACACTAAGAAGATGAAATGAAGGTGGGAGAACTGGGAGGAACTGGCTGTCCCTCCTCCCTCATTGACCATAGGGAAGGCAGGGTCTTTGGACACTGGAGGACGAGTGCAGAAGGACACTGTCAGGCTGCAGTTCTGTGACCTGTGCAGGGGTAACAGCCCCTACAATCACTGTCTCTTCTTGCCCTTGATAGTTCATCCATGGCTGGCTGATCCTGTCCTCTTTGATGCTGCTCTTCCTCTTCACCTACATATACCTTGGGTAAGTGGGAATGGTGCAGGTAACCTGTCAGTTCAGGGCTCCTTCACCTCTTTGCCGAGAATTTCCACTTTGAACAAGAAAAGGAATGTCTCCCCTTCTCCAAGTTAACGTTTAAGGATTGCTAGAATAAGATAGCTTTCTTTTTTAAAAAGTGGAAAAGAAGGTCTTTAATAGTCAATGCTTGATTTTACAAAAATTGCTGGGAAGTGATACCATGAGCATGAAATGAACAGGCTGAATCTTGTGGTACAGAGGCCCTGGATTATACATTGGGAAGCATGTGGAAAGGAACTTTATGTGCTGAGTTGCTTCTCTGATTTGTCATTCTTTTCTCTTAGACAACATTGTTTCAGGCTCATTCCCTCAGCTCCCAGCTCAGGGGAAAGGAAACTTTTAACTTGTGGGTGACATTTGTCAAGACTTTGCATTTTTATCTGTGAGCATATTGCACCTGGTGGGATGACACTGACAGGACTTAGTTGCTGTAGACAGTCAGGTAGCCACAGGCCTATGCTCAGTTAAGACTTGAAATCCTGCTTGCTCAAACCCTTGGAATTGCAGTTGAACTCAGGACTAAGGCAGTGTGGTGCTGGTCTGTAACACAGCATCCAACTCTTGCAGGAGGAACAGAGAGCTCAAAGCAGCAATTGGCCAAAGGGCAGGTTCCCCTTTCATGATGAGAGTTGCTCTATTCTGCTTCCTCCTGGTGTAGTTGGGGGCTTGTTTGTTTAACTACAGCCAGTGGGATGCTTCACACGTCACTTGCTTTTATTGCTTAGCTAAATTTTCTTGTTGTATTCCAGTGAAGTATTGAAGACGTACAATGTGGCCATGGATTACCCCACTCTGTTCATAGTCATCTGGAATTTTGGAGCTGTTGGAATGATTTGCATCCACTGGAAAGGTCCCTTGCAGCTCCAGCAAGCTTATCTCATTATGATCAGTGCTCTAATGGCACTGGTGTTCATTAAATATCTACCTGAGTGGTCAGCATGGGTGATTCTAGGTGCAATCTCCATCTATGGTAAGTCTGGGCTGTGACTTCAAGGTGTGGCTTCTGGAGAGGTTACTCTGAGGCAATCTCAGGACTCTGTATGTCCTTCAAAAAACCAACTTTATGGTGCTAAGAGCTTTAGAAAGAGCCAGATGGGCAATTGACTCGACTCCCTGCCTTGGCTCTTGCTAACTTGATTGTGTGGGTAGTGTACTTCTACAAGGTCTTACAGAGTGGATCACCAAGTCAGGGAAGGACTGAACCTCACCTAACTGCATGGTAGAGGTGGTTGGACTTTTATCACTAGCAGACCTGACAGTCTTGCAGGTTTTGTTTATTGTTATCAAGAGATCATGGATTTTGGTGTAAGTTTCAGGAGAACCTGCAGAACAAGAGGGAGGAGATCTGATGGAGGAGAGAGGGTAGGCAAAGGGGTACTGGACCAAAGGCCTTCCTTCATTCATGTGAAACATGGAGCCAGTGTACGTAGTGATGGATTGTGGAATGTGAACAAAGCACCCCCACTCCTCCTCTGATTAAATTTAACATCTCAGTGAAAAGAACTCATGTGGTATTCCCAAGGGGCTTTTTATAGGATTAGCACAGTGAAAACGCTTAATATTACATTAAGGCTTCGAGATGGTATTTTAAGTGAACAACAGTTTCAGGGACTAGAACAGCTAGAGTTGTGCAAAGTGGTGGGAAGTGCCATTCAGGAAATCATCTGGTTTATATGGATAGATGTAAATTTGAGGGGAGAATGTCTTCTTAAAGCATGTAAAACAGATTGGTCCTTTTCTTTCTGCAGATCTGATGGCTGTTCTCTGTCCCAAGGGGCCTCTGAGAATGCTGGTAGAAACTGCACAG
The DNA here is from genome assembly GCA_013397775.1 of Eulacestoma nigropectus. NCBI lineage: Eukaryota > Metazoa > Chordata > Aves > Passeriformes > Eulacestoma > Eulacestoma nigropectus. Next base: position 363,569 of record VZTE01006171.1, read on the forward strand.
GAGAGAAATGAGCCCATTTTCCCTGCATTAATATATTCCTGTGAGTAAGATTACAATGTTAATGTTTTTAGCCAGACTAAACTGTATTATAAACTACTTCTGTGTCATAGCAAAGAGCACTATCTTAGCTACTTTCTTGCCTTAAGAATGGTGCACATTTATGTTCTGGACCAGACCATTTGTAGAAGGCCTTGTTTATCAGTTACAGTGTTGCTAACTAATTAGCCAAGGGGAGCCCACATTTACCTTGTGAAGCTGAATGTTCAGAAGCAGATTTATCCGTTCATGAATACAGTGCAGAATATGCCTCTTTCTTCCTGCATACAAAACGCTATGTGTGGTGGGCAGCAGTGTTTGCCAAGTTCTGTGATTAGCTGATGCTCACTCAATACACTAATTTCTCGTGTGTATGCTTTATAGACACACTTTAAACATGTGATGAGGCTCCATGCTTCCTGCAGCCCCCTCTTGCCCTCTGTACTGTACAGATGGCAGGGCTTAGAATATATTGCCTTTGTTGTTCACTGTTTGGCTCCTCACTTTGCAAAGGGCTCCATTCAAGTTTTGCTCTGCAGACAGAATCATTTTACTTTTGTAGTAGAAGTTCTCACGCACTTTCTGTAAACATGGTCATGTTTTGTTAACTGTTCTTTATTGTTTTCATTCCATTCTCCTAGGCGGAGACAATTGATGGATTTTTCCTTTGACCAGTGTGATTGAGGGGTGGTAATTTCTCCCTCCAATCCACAGTGGTTCTTAAGAAGATATAAAATAAAGTTCAGGGTTTTACCCCGCTCTCTCCTTTTCTTGCTCCCACCTGGTGAGGTCTGCGTGGTTTTTTTCGTGTCGGTGTGCGACAGGGCTCCATTCAAGTTTTGCTCTGCAGACAGAATCAGTCGTCTCTTCTCTGGCTTTCTTGGGCTGTTTAACTACCACCATGTCTGGTGCCCTTATCCAAAGGTGTCCACAGGCAGGAGACTCAACACTCATGGGACCTGGACTCAAGTGCTTCATGGACCTCAGTGACTTTTTCATTACATCACTTTTAAGATGAAGGGTTATTCCCAAATGTTTGGTGCTAAGCTGAGGATGCCTATAACCTGACGGATTTTTTTTCTTCAAGTGTTTAATGTTACATAAATGCTTTTATGTGTTCCAGGCAGAGTCTCGGTTCACCTCAGCTGCCCTCCCTTTTACAGGAAATTCTGTTACACTGACCTGAGACAAGCTAGATTAAGTCTCTCACATGCTTTAGTTAACAAAAAGAGTTTCCCTAAAGGAGAATGCAGTTCAGCAAATGATAAATGCCGAACAAAAAGTTCTTGTGCAGAACGTCAGCGTCCGCATTACAAGACTGTGTTCTGTGGCTCCCTCTAGGTGCAAAAACATCACCTTGGCTGAGCTCATCGTGGAAAAGCAGGCACTGTGTTTGCCTTGGCTTATTTTGTTTAGCTTAGCTTCTATAAAAAGAGGGAGACTGATGCACACTTAAATAAAAAGTCGATTTGAGTTCCCTGCCACTGATTTCGGAACGGTGTGTATTCCTTTTTAATTTAGGGATCCATCCCAAGAATAAACCCCCAAACATCGGTTGCTATTGGAACCAAAACAGGCAGAGAGACAACTTGCACTCTGACAACTCCTGTAATCCCTTGCTTGTGTGCTGTACTTTTAGCAGAACACAAGTAAGCTGTGTTAGTTAACCTCTGGTTACCTTTTTTAATTACCATCATTCCCTGGGAAATTGTTTTCTTTAAGAAAAGAGCCAGAAATCAGGATGAAAACAAAGGAGATGCGGACCCTAGTTCTGGAATTTTGCTTTCTTTAATCCACAGAGAAGACTATACTGACTCTTAGCTACTTGTGCTCTGGGTCTTTCTTAAAAACAGATTGGATGTGCTGCATTGGCTTTCTCCCACCTTGCTGTCTCAGTGCTTAGGGAAACCGAGTGTTTTAAAAGAATTTACAGGGGTAAGGGTTTGTATTTTTAGAGACCGCTAAATACTTACTTCTTCTGAGCTACAGTGGCCAATGTTTTATGCAGCTGATTACTTTCTTTCTTCCAGCTGCTATGATGTGGACAGTTGGAATGGCGAAGCCAGACACAGCAGCAAGAGGACCAAGTCAGCAGACATGGGATGCAGGTTTGTTTGCATGTCCCTCTTCCATACAGAGCACTGTCCTACAGAAATAATGAATATGTTTGAGACTGAAAGTAAACATAAGCCCCCAAATCCTGATGGATGCATTTTTTTTTCAATGTTGTTACTTGCACAACTCAGTGATGTTCAGAAACCTGCTGTTAGGACTGGCAGCTAAGATGACCAGACAGTGTAGGAAGCTCCACTATTCAGGCCACTTTTATTTAAAAAGAACCAACCAAACAACAAATCAAACAGAAGTGTTGCTCAACTCCCGTCTTTCGTGAACTGAAATCAAAGCTGAAAGTGGGCTAGTAGGGGTTATATTTTTCCTCACTGGGGATGGTAAATTACAACATAGGCTTCTAAATATAAAACTGATGAGCTGGTGAAGTTCAGTGTGTTGCATTCAGACCACTGCCATGGAGCAGATACACTTTTACCTCTCTTTAAGTGTGATATGGCTTACCCTGCTGAAGAAAATAAATGTCTTTATCCTTGGGTACAGTCCTGTGTTAAGACAGTTACCCACCAGCAGCTGTTGTGATCCAAGTTTACATTTTAACTGGTTCTGCCATAATTTGGGTGCCTTTGCTTTTATCTTATTGAGATGCAAATTAAACTGCAGTTTTAAGGTGATTGAATAAAACCTTACTTGTGGTTTTGGGAGGATTTCCCATCTAGTCCTGTTGGACTTCAGAGATGACAGTACCTTTGAATGTTAAAGCAATAAATGTGTGCAAAGGTTTGATAACTGAACATGCTGCTTATTTCAGGATGAAGCAGCCCACATACCAAGGAAGGGCAGGAACACAATCCTGCTGTGAAACTGGGCACAGAGCAGGCACAGACTACATGCTGAGGGGTACAGAATGCTCTGTGGAAGCTCTGTGTGTCCCAGATCACAGTCTGCTTGTACCTGCAGCAACCTGTCAGACTGACAGGGACTGAAGAGTTTGTAGGAGCTTCTGAAAAATAGGAATTGTCAGATAGAGTCATGTATCACAGACTGGCTGCTTGCAAAAGTACTGCCAAAGGCTCTGTCAGATGTGCTTTAATGGGGGAAACAGAAGTTAAATTTGTGGAAACTGAAATGTGTCTGCTTTCTACATGTGAACAGTCAGCTCCAATGTCAGTGTGACTCAGGACTTCCCTCATAAATGGCAGTCCTCTTAGTCAACCATTTTTGTCATATGACTAGTTAGGGAATACCTGAGCACCTCCACCCCAAAGGTATAACACTGTGGGAATGCATATTAACTTTAGTGGGTTTTACTTGTCATTCTGGCCTGTGCAGAGCAGTGTTAGGTCTGTGTACGTGCTGACTTGTTAAAGCCATTGGGCTCCTGGGTGGCTGCCAGAGAAGCTGTGGACATGCACCCTTCCGACTGTTCCAAACAGTAACACAACATGTTTCCTTCAAAGCCACTAAATGTCTCTGCTTCACCTGGTCCTGATGGTCACATCTCCAAGAGACAAAGGGTTTACCCACTGCAGGGCAGCTTCACAGGAGTGTGGATTTCATGGGCTAAAACATGTTATGAACATAGCTGTCTCTTGTGTTTCTTTTTTTTTGTAATCCACTCTTGGCCTGTTTTTGTGGAACCAAGCTGAGGATGGGAGAGAACATCTCAGGAGCCCTTCACATGCAGAGTCCCAGATGTCAGAGAGGAGGAATCCTGTTCCAACCCGCCCTGTCACTTCTTTAGAGGAGCTCGAGGAGGAGGAAAGTAAGGGAAGCTTTATATTTTGTTTTCAGTGTAGTCAGAGCCTGACATTTTTACTCCTTGTGGTTAACACTCTGTTACCTAGTTTGGTCTAATCACAGTTAATTTGAAGAGTTGTGCTCGCTGAGCAACAAAGATCTTGAGTCTGACTGTGTATTACCTCATCGTGCTGCAGAATCTGTTCTGGGATTGTGGTTCCAGTGACATCTGTTGGCTACGTGTACAGTTTAAACAGTTCCTTCTTCCCCTTGACTCCTGTCCCTCTCTGTCCTTGTGCTTCCTCAGCTGGTTTATTTGTAAAGCAGCTCAGGGAAGCACCTCAGAGAATGAGGGAGAACAAAAACAATTAGTGGGAGGAGGGGCTGGAATTCTCAGTCTCCTTGGGAATGTGTGGGTCCAGGTGGGTAGCCAGGACTAGGAACCTTTACCTGCTCCCCAGGGGACAAGAATTTGTTCAGGAGGAAGCAAAACAGGAGGCTCAGAATTAACACTTGTTCTCTTTCTCCACCTCTTTTCAGGGGGTGTGAAACTGGGCCTTGGAGACTTCATATTTTACAGCGTGCTTGTTGGGAAAGCAGCTGCCACAGCTAGTGGAGACTGGAATACTACACTGGCCTGCTTTGTAGCCATTCTCATAGTAAGTGAGCAGCTTTTAAAAGCTCTGTCACACCCTGTTCAGCACAGAAGTGTTGCCAGCAGTACCAGCAGCTGAGCACTGCTAAATCAGTCCAGGTAACATGCTAGATGTTTAGGAGTGCTCTGTCTCTAGGCTTTGAACAGCCACTGCAGCACAATGATCCAGACTAATCAGAGCAGAACCAAGTGTGGAGATGGTGGGGGTGAAGCAGCCCCAGGGAGCTGCTGGTGTGTTTGCTTCAGCCACAAGAGTCAATATTAGGAACTCCACACTGATTAGCGCGTGTAGTTGAAAAGGTTAACTGCGTTATGCTAAGGGGAGCTGCTAGGTAAGAGGGTGAAGACCTGTCTTACTCTACTATTTGAACTGGAAAAAATGAGAAGGAAGGAGACTTAAATCCATGGAAATTATCAGTAAGAGCAGATGACTAACGTGCTCTTAACTGCTAAAGGAGTCAGTCCTGCCAGGTCTAATGAACGCGCAGTCAGGCTTCGACCTGGGTGGAAAATAATTACTATGCACTTGCTGTTTACCTCAACATCCTCATGGAAACTAACCAGAAAGGCAACAGTAGGATTTTTAGAATGTAAAAGAAAATCAATTACTGTGTCCTTCTTGGGCCTCCATTTTCCTACTTGGATCCCAAGGACAGTGCAAGTGACTTTCACTTGTGAAGACTGTGCATCAAAAAGCATGAGACCTAGAAATGAGCAGCTTTCACCGGAGTCTGTTCAGTGTAACTTTCCAACTCCACAGGTCAGAGAAACCCATAGGATCACCTACATCCATATGCTGCAGTCCAGCATGGGGTCCCTTTGCTGGGGGAAATGTTCCTGCTCATCCCTCTTGTGAGGCCACATGCCCCATTCTGTGTCTTTTTTGGTGCTGTTAAAACTTGTTCTGTCTCCTTTTGCAGTTTCATAAGCTTGCTGCTACGTGGTTTCTGGTTCCCAAAAATGTCCCTCCAGTTTCCCAGCAGTAAGCATATATTAAAAGGGAGATGAGATTTAAAGAGGAGGTGTAGGCCAGATACGGCCCCTGAGAGACTAAGAACAGAACTACAGGCTCAGGTGGATTGTAAACAAATTTGCAGTCCAGAAACACTGATGAAAAAAAAGAATTTAAAAAATCCTGTCTGCTGATCTGTACCTAGTGGATATTTTTGGAGCCCAGTGTCTTTCAAGTTTTGTCATCATGGAGGAATTAAAAAGGGCTGTGATGAGAAAAGGAATTAATATCTAAAGGCACTTAGCCATAGTATCTACTCAGAATATATAACAGCTTCCTCACATGCTCCAAAAAGCAGATCTTGGCCTGCTATCCAGATAAAACCAGAACTCACCCATTGTAATAAGCAATCCAGCCAAAAGAACAGCAGTGGATATTTGATATGGGTTGGATTTTTGTTTGTTTGTTTTTTGGTTTGGTTTGGTTTGGAGTTTTTTTGTTTATTTTTTTACCCTAAGGGACCTTGTAAGCTGGGAATATGTTATGATTTAAGTGCTTTTGTCTGCTGGATCAGCACTCCATTCATAACAGCACAGAACAAAGAGTAAAATAATCTGTAAAGAAGTTAACCTCTCGGGGTCAGCTTGTACCCTCTGCATTTGCTGTTTATACCACTTTCTCAGCAGAGAGCTGTGCTCAAGATTGCTGAGGAAAAACCTGGCCAGCTTGTGTGAAACATGAAGCTGTGGGCAAATACATATTCTGCTGCTGGTAGCTCAGGCTGGCTTCAGTGCTGTGCAGTGCATATAGATAATTATCTGTATGTTGGCTTGTTGGTGACAGATGTATTTCTGGTTGTCTTACTGTTATCTCCTTGTGTTTTTTATTCTCTTCTCTCTCACAGGGTTTATGCTTAACACTTTTACTACTGGCTGTTTTTAAGAAAGCACTGCCTGCTCTTCCCATCTCCATCACCTTTGGCTTGATCTTCTACTTCTCGACAGACAACCTTGTGCGACCGTTCATGGACACCCTGGCCTCCCACCAGCTGTATATTTAGAAGAAGTGGGAGTTAGAAGATTCTTTTTCAAGCTTTGCTGAGAAGTATGGTACAATGTTTGGAATAGGTCATAAAGTTTTTACACTTAGTGCCATATATTTGTAAAGAAAACACTAATTCTGTGACATGCCGTGTACTAAAAATCTAATAGTTATGTGTTGAACTGAGATTTTTCACAGGACTCTTGGTGAAAAGCCTGGCTCCTTGCTGATGTAAGAGTGTTACTTTTATTTTATTTGATGTGCACAGTGGCTCTTGTGAGCACAGAAACCTGTATGTGGCATGGAACACTGGAGAGGTGAGGGGTCTGATCTTCCAGGAGCTAAGTAAGGTGTTTGAGCCCTGGAACTGCAGTCAGCTTTAACCATACCCTAGAATTTCTAAGTCTTCACACATCTGAAGTGTTGTGCAAACACGAGGTGCAAGTGATTGGAAAAGCACAGCAGGCAGGGTGCACAGAGCAGTGGGTGAGCATTAGAGAAGTGAGGCTGGACTTCCTACGCTGGCTGCTGTGCACACAGCGTCTGTTGAAACTGCCCCAAAGGCCTGTTTATGCTGACCTTAGTTAGACATAGAGAGCCATGAGGGATGAGACAGGACATCAGTGGTGAGATGTCTGAACATCAGGCTCCTGGCTCTGAGCACATCCAGCACTGCAGCAAGCAGCTGATGAAGGCAGGGCTGCCCCTTCCAGAGCATCAGATCCTCAGCGTGCGGAAACAGATACTGCTCTCTCCTCCCAGCGTTTTACTTTTTAGGAAGTATTTTTCTGGGTCCATACTACAATCCTGAAATGACCCTAAAGTGGAAATGACTGAAGAACTCCAGTAAATCAGACCTGTAACTTACTGTGTGTGTTTCTGGTCTCATTTCTGTGCATTGTTGTAACTACTCCAAAGGAGGATTTACCTTCCCTTTATTAAGAGGTCCTCTCTTACATGGACTGAGACTTGGTTTACCTAGGTTTTTGTACTGTTTAAAGATTCGGTTTTTTATTACAAATCTTAAAATAGCTATTTGGTGTTAAAGGGACTCTTTTGGAAATATCCAGTCATAGTTTGTATCAAAATATCAGGGTGCAAACTTTAATCTATTGTTACATTGCTTCTAGGAATAGTTATACACCCTCAAGTGAGTTCATTAAGGAAATCACAGTGCTTGATGTCAGTAAAAAATATATAGGACAGACTGAACCTTTATGTTTTGTCCACCTTTGAAAATAATTTTATTTCTACTCTTTTGAGTCAGTTTTTCAAGAGTAGCCAAAGTTCTGTGATTTTTTTTTTCTTTTCTTTTTACTTGTGTCTGTTACTCAAACAAGCTCAGTTTTCTTTGACAGCTGATCAATGTCAGTAAATGTAACATTATGCGAGATTTCGTGAATAATGCAATGTCACTGAGAGACATAGAATTTAATTTCTGGAAATACTTTTTAGCTAAGGCTTTGAATTATGCATTTCACATTTTTAATGTAGTGCTTTTTCCAGCAGACCTGTTCAAGCTCATTTGCTTTGATATTTAACAAGGACATCACACAGGTGATTCAGACTAATTTTTAAAAAATGCATAAGGGTTTTTATGAGGTGAGGGGGTGGGTGTGTGGGTGGATGTGTGTGTGTTTGTTTCAGTCTGGACAAGTCAGTAATTCTTGCTCTTTGTCAGTTTTCCATCCTCATTTCTCACATTTGCAATGTTTGGACTTAACAGCTGCAGACTGAGTTAACTATTACTAAAAGGTATTTCCTTTGGAAATGTAAATCAGTAGAGGTTTGTTTGCTGATTTTTATGGTTTATGTGAGAGTTGCTTTTTCTATTTGCTTGTTTGTGTTTGTTCTTTTTAACTAAAATAGTTATGGGGCCAAATCAGACTAGAATCACTGGGAAACATGATTTTACTTCTTGCATTGCACGGTGTAGAGAAGATGTGATTTATTTGTATATACTGAAAGAAAAATCCTGCTTGGCTTATCAGGGTTGTAGCATATTGTTAGAAACTATTTCTATGAAAGCAGAGTTGATACTTGAAGGAAACCGGGAGGGGAACCTTCACATACTGAAGGATCACCACTGGTTTTCTGCGGATACCTGCTTGCCAGAGACTGGCCTTCCACTAAGCAATTCTGCAGAACTTACAAGAATTGTAATTTAAAAGGTAACTGAGCAAGAGATTGTGGCAGTGCAACAGAATGTATTGTCCTGCTGAGTGATAGGAGTATATCATGGATATACTGGAATGGTTATAACTGTGTAAAAGTTCATATGTATTTACTACAAATATATATTTGTGTTTGTGTGTGCATATACACACAGACACACAGGTTTTAAAATTACATGGAGTGATTTCTTATCTCTTTGGACATTTTCACCTGTGCATAAAGTGAAGTTTTGTTCGTGATGTTAACATTGTGCAGCATGGCCTAAGAGGTGAAATGGACAGGGCAGGATTTACTCTACTCATAATTGGTTACTACATGAGATACTGACTCAGTGACCTGGCAACTTGAGTGAGCAAACCATTTGTCTGCCTAACGTGTTCATTCACCAGTGTCAACTTGCTGCATGCTCTGAAGAAATCCTACTGTCCCACTGATGTGCATCCCTGAAACAGCACAGCTGCCAGGTACACTGGGGTGACACCTTTCTTGATGCTGGTGTCACTCAATATCTGAAGTCCTATAGGAGGTACCATGTGTTGGCATTTTCCTGTGTGATCCCGGTCACACTCACTCCTCCTCTCCACGAGTGTTTCATTGCATCTAGTCTCAAATGTAGCTTGGGCATACATCAGACTTTTAGATCTAAGACTGAAGCCAAGTCCATGAAGAAAAATGTAGTGGTGAGCCTGCCTAATGCAACCCTCCAGTGAAACTTTTGGTGAGAGGTCTGGGGTTGTTTTGTTTAAGTGTCTGCTGTGTGTCAAAGACTGGAGGTGGGCCCTGTCCCCAGAGGATGTACAAGAAGCAGCACAGTCATGTTGAAAAAAACAGAAACAGGATAGTCCTTGCAGAAGCACACAGCTTTCATTTGATACCTGTGGTCTCATTCATAAAACCTGACTTCAGGCTCTTTGTTCTTTCCTTCATAGGTACTTCCAGTTAATCCCACTGTGTTTGCTTTCCTCTTCCTTGTAACTCAAACTGGGTTTTGGTTTAAATTGAATATATAGTTATTTTTCTTTATTGTTTCCCTCGGACCTCTGTTTCTGCATTAGAGATGCTCCTTGGCAGCCACGGGAGGGCAGTAGGTCTGTGTGGAGACGTACCAGCCAATTTGAAGTACTCTGCCGTGTGCCCCTTGTTTTTCAGAGAGGCTGAAAGCCCTGGAGTCTCCTTCGTGGCAGGAAAAAAAAAAAGGCAGGCACCCCACACCCCAGCACAGCTGCAGTTTTGGCCCAGCATGGGAGAGACTTTCAGTGAGAACAAGCTCACACTGTACCAGAATTCATTTAAAACCAGCTGCTTTCAGTGTGGTGCCATGTTCAGCACTGCAGCCCTGCGTGAGATGCTGCTGTTACATTGCACACTCCATTTTGTTTGGGTTCCTGCCTCCTTTTTTTTTTTTTTTTAATAAAGTATCCAGTCCTAGTTTCACTCCTCAAAGTACCAAGCATAAGTCAGGGGCTCCTCCAGAAACTGCTAAATTCAATTTATTACATAAATAAAGATTTCTTCTGAGCATCTTCAAGAAGGAAAGGAATAATTATACTTACTGATTTGTTGTTCTTCCTCTCACTTCCAGTCTCCTATCCCAGTAGGTCTTGCTGATCTGGGGGGAAAAAGTGTACACAGCTGTCATTCCAGCTCCTGGCACTGGGAAATCTAGGGACAAGCTAGATAATATTGGATGGGACTTGGAGCAACGTGATCTAATGGAAGGTGTCCCTGCCCATGGCAGGGGGTTTGGAACTAGATGGTTTTTAAGGTCCCCTCCAACCCAAACCATTGTATGATTCTCTGTTGTTTGTATCCTCAGGAGGACCAGGGGCTATCTAATTTTCTTGAACTCAGTTGTTTTATAAGAAAGCAGCCTGGAGAGATGTGGTATCTTTGCCAGAAGTTGCCCTACCACACTATTTGTATGTCCCCTAACACACATTGCATTCCTCATTGAATTTATCCTTTCTCCCCCTGCCCTCAGTCAGGTAAAGTGATGTGAGCTGTTCCCTTTCTACAAGTGGGAATCAGAACGGTTTGGGCAGGAAGGGACCTTAAAATCATCTAGTTCCAACCCCCTCCTATGGGTAGGGACACCTTCTACTAGACCAGGTTGCTTCATCCAGCCTGGCCTTGAACACTTCCAGGGATGGGCATCCACAACTTCTCTGGGCAACCTGTGCCAGTGCCTCACCACCCTCACAGTAAAGAATTTCTTCTTAATACCTAATCTAAACTTACCCTCTTTCAGTTTGAAGCTATTCTCCCTTGTCCTATCACTACATGCCCTTGTACAAAGTACCTCTCCCTCTTTCTTTTGGGCTCCCCTCAGATACTGGAAGGCCACATGGCTTAAACCATGCTGGGTTTAAGCTTGGATAGATGAGGAAGATCTGTCCACAGAGAGTTAGATCAGGGCATCAGATCAGGGCACCAAACACCATCACACAAGTTACTGTTGATATTTTTTTACATATTCCTTTGCTGCAGGTTTGCTATTACCCATCTTTTGCCACTCTAAATGCAAGATGTTTGCCCTGAGCACTGAAGGAGTTAAGTATATGAACTGTTATCTTCTTCGTGCAACACATTTGACAGGTGCCCAAGAGCACAATTTGGGAGGTGTCAGTGCTCAGCACTATTTGTGGCTCAGTATTAAAAAGATATAAATAAACAGAGACTTTGAAGTGGAACTAGCTAAACTCCTTGATGCAGAAACCTGAGACAGGTACAGGGCCAAGTAGTTGGAATGGAAGTTTTCCAAAACTGGGAACTGTTCGAGCCCTATCAAATGCAGCCTGAGGTAAGTGACAGCTTCCAAGGCCAACTCAGGATTAGATCTGTGCAGAAGTAAATGCCAGGAAGCCTGGCACTCCTGAACTTGCCTTGCAGAAGGGGATGGAGTAGGAAAAGCATTAGGCCTATTTTCTCCTGGATCACTGGTTTCTATGATTTCAAGGAGACCTTACTCACCCTGGTATAAGAGTAACTCACGAGCTAACTTGAATTTAAGCAGACTAGGAACAATGTATAAAGTGAAAATGTGGAAAACTGATCCAGCCTTTTTAACTTATGCCATACCATCTTCAATCTCTACAAAGCTTAATACAAGCATGTAAAATTTCCCCTGCCTTCACAGAGCTGCACCTGTGTATGAAAGAAAATGAGCCTTCCTTGAAAACTGGTGTAAGGCGAGCAAGATCCCTGGAGCTGAAGATAGGTATTCAGGATTATTTTAAAAGCTACCTATCCTGTGTACCAACAGATAGATAGTACCAATAAAATGCCAGTAGCATTAACAGAAGTGTTCTAAACAGGAATGTCACCCCTTCATCAAGCCAGAAAAGATATGCCCTCTCTTTAAGCCCCTACCACATACAGCCTTTGTCATATTCTGGGAAGTTCAGACTTGAGCTATTTTTGTTCCCCAGTTATTGTGCTAATACTCTTCCTGTGTGTTCTGTTAAAGTTTCAAGAGGCATGCAAACTGTTTAACTTTCTTCTTTAATATGGAAAAGAATCGCTCTAATTTCTGTCCCTGTGTGATTTGGGTGGGCAAGTAAGACTGAAATGGCAAATGCACCAAATGAGGACTTGAACAGGATGGGGAAATGAGGCCATTTAGCTTGTAAAGGGTTAGGGCACCTTCTCTGCTAACCGTGGTAGGTAACACTGTCATGAAATGGGAGGGCTGCTGCAGAGCAGAGCAGAACAGTGAGAAGACCTGTATTTGAGGAAAGGAACCACATTTCCTGTGCTGGGAAAGCAGACCACCAGCTGAACTAAAGCCACAGTTGCTACAGTGCACTGAGTGGATGGTGCAGCGTGTAGTCACTGTCCAGGCTGCATCCTTAGATACTGTATCTGGTGGGACTGCTGAAGGAAAGGGTCATCTTTGTGCTCACACCCTGGGGTCCTCCAGGCTAGAAATCTCAGAAGTGTCTGGGAGTTGATGGGAGAGTGAACCTGCAGTGCTGGTTCTTAGCACTGCTGGGCTTGAAGGCAAACCCTTTTCCCTGCACACTAGCACAGAGCACATTGAAATTACTCTGCTGTGCTTCCACCGAGGCTTTCCAAACACTTCTTTAGGCATCAGGAGCACGACAGAGCAGAAGAATGCCATTAGCCCTATTTTATAGATAGGAGTTGAATAATTTGCTCAGAGTCAAATGAAGGGCTTAACCTGGATGTCTGGAGCATCTCTCAAGCAGTCACTCCTTCCAGAGGCTCGTTAATTGCTGGTGTCTCCCTCTTAGTTCCCCTCTGGTACGTGTCAGTCAGGATGTTCTGCCACCAGCGGGTCTCTCTGTCCAGGTATGCAGACACAGATGTAGATAGCAGAGCTTAGATTATGCAGTCCTGCTAAAATGGCCTCTGCAATTGGATTTGTAGCCACAGCAAAGCAGGAAAAAGGTCAGTCAGCATCCAAAGGTAGCAACAATCCTGCTTTCCCATGCTGGTTTTGGCTTTTGGTTTTTGAAGCCACAACATCCCTGCAGACTGACTGCTAGAAGTAAATTGTCATGACTATCTGTGAATCATTGTCTGGCAAGTGGATGGAGGTTATGAGTTTGTGCATTTGCCACACAGGCACTCAGAAACACCCTGCAGCTTTCCATGTCTCCATCCCACACCTTGTTCCTTTTTGGAACAGCGAGGCAGGAAGCCAGGAAGCCAGAACAAGTACTGGCTTTCAGGGAAGTGAAAGAAAACACGGTGTCTTGGGGATGATTCCAGGCTAGGGCAAGGTGGCTCACTGCTCTCCAGCTCTGTGAGACATGGCAGTGCTGTGCCAAAAGCTGGGGCAATGGCTGAGTTTGGCACCACACTTTGCCATTAACCAGCAGAACTATGATGACTAGTGTTAATTCTTAGTTCCAGTAAAGCATTCAGAAATAACCTTGTTTCTCCCACCTCCTCTGGCTCCAGCCCGCCTTCCCGTTTAGAACAACTCTGCCCAAACTGTTCAGATAACCCTTCTGTCCTTGGCAAAAGGCTTTTCAGAACGGCTAAATGCAGGCAAAGGACTCGTTTCTGTTTGTCTAGCTTCAAACTTAATTTGCCATGTTTGCCCAGGAGGGTGAATGGTTTTGCCAGTTTTCATCTGTAAAGTGAATCCTGGCTGGAAGCTACAAAGAACTGAGCCTTTCCACTTGTCCATGCAGGATCGATTGAGGTACATGTAAACAATCAGGTGCCAAGGAGAGAGAGCAAAACACTCACCAAACTATGCAAGCCAATGCAATTTACAATGAGCAGAAACAACTGATCTGTCTAGCCCAGATTAAAGAAAAATTACAGACTGAAAAATGTCTAACTGAATCCAACAGAGAAACAGAAATGCCATGTTCTTGAGGCACACAGCTGCTAGTCAGGCTACTGTACTCTTCATCTCGTTCAAAATGGCTTTGCTCAACGCCCATAAAAAGCGCTGTTGTGCAACACAATTTGAACTGGCAAGTATAACATTGTGAACGTTTTACTGTATCAATTGCTAAGGTGGTAGGGGCAACAGTGCCTGTCCTTGCCCTGCACTGTCCCACATACTACCCAAAGACAAGGACTGGTATCCTTTTCTTCCATTTAGTGCTTGTATCTGCAGCCTCTTCACCTGGCACTGTCCTTCTCTTAACATACTGCACTCCCACGGGCTTGTCTCCAATTTCCAAAGCACCCAGTACCCACTTGGCACCCACGTGGTGAAGTTTGGAGGAGAGGTGGGTGGCGTGAGGCACAGCCACGCCTGCTGTGGCAGTGTTTTCATAGTGTTTTCATGGCATAGCCCTTTCTGGCAGTCTCCTGTCACTGAGGAACACGGTGTAGCTTCGGCTTGCTGTGGCTTGTCATCACCTCACCCTGACAGCAGCACCTAGTTTTGTTTTATTTCATCACCTAAAGAGAGAAAAAAAATCCATGTACCTGTATGCAAATTTCCAGTTGTGAGAACACAATTGCAACCCTTCTTCTTCCCTGGTTGGAGAGAAAATCATGTTATCTAGCATGGTGAGTATGTGCGTGAGGGCGGAGGGCAGGAGCAAACCCTGGTTGATGATAAGGAGGCTGTGATCTGCCTCATATCCCAGAGAAGAGAAATCCAGGAGCATACTGTTTAAAATGCCTGAAAAGTAGAATTGTTATCTTTTAGAGAGAACTCTGGCATTGTTGGGCCTGCATCCACCTCCTGTTAAGAGTTCAGTCTTGTACAGTCAATGCCCTAGAGCTGTATAGTATGAACCACAAAAACCTTGTCCAGAGCCACTGCAGCCTGTTTGGGATAGGTAATAGCAGGAGAAAAGAAATTATTGGGTCCTAAGCTTTGCTACAAATGCTACCAAAGGGCCTCTCAGGCTCTTCCCTGTGGACCCATGGAGATAATAAATCACCTCAGTGGTCTGACACCCTTCATTCTGCCTTCCCTAAAGGAGCGCCTTTCTGGGTGATATGGAAAGGAGGGAGATGTGAGCAGGGGCAGAGAGAGGCAAGGCAAAACAGAGGGGACAAAGGGAAGGTTTTTGTGTCTTCTTCACCCTCCTTTTTTTCAATTAGGGGACAAGACAGCCCTTCAGCGGTCCCCTCTCCTCCACAGAACCTGACAGCCACCTCTGCTCACCTCCTCCCAGCCAGGGGTCTCGGAGCCCTGCAGCAGTCCCACTAGTATACCCTGCCCTCTCCAGCTGTGCAGAGCAAGGCTGCCCACTGAAAGCTCCAGAAGGAAAATAGGGGTGGGAATCGTGAAATTTCTCTGTGGTGACCAGTGACATGACCTGAGGGAATGGCATAAAGTCATGTCGGGGGGGAGTGAGGTTAGATATTAGGAAAAATTTCTTCAGCCAGAGGGTGGTTGGGGACTGCAACAGGCTCCCCAGGGCAGTGGTCACAGCACCAAGCCTCACAGAATCTAAGAGGTGTTTGTCAGTGCTCTCAGGCACAGGGTGTGACTCTCAGGGTGTCCTGTGCAGGTCCAGAAATTGGACTCAATGATCCTTGTATGTCCCTTCCTACTCAGCATATTCTGTGATTCTAGGAAATACCTGTCCTGCTCCCTGCACTATATCTTCCTCTTGGACAGAAAACATTCATCTTGAGAACTGCCACACCACCTCCTTCTGACAGCACTAAATCATCTTAAAAATAAAGTGCTAACTGAAATGGCATCTTGCAGTGAGTGGAGAGAGAAAAAGGAAGGACAAGTGCAACGAATGCCCGAGTGCTTTGGGATGAAAATATACAGTTCAGAAATCAGAGCAGTACTAAGCTTAACAAAAATAGCTCATCATTTGGATCCTATGATGATATTGGATGTGCATCTACCGCTGACTGAGTCAGAGAGATCCCATTTCTCTCTTGAGAGCTCTTGTTCTCATTCTTGGCCATAAAGCCATATAAATAACATATGATACAAACAGCGTCACTGAAACCTGCCAAAGTTTTGAAATACCTACAAACTAACTACTAAAACCAAGCCACCTGTCCAGTGACTTCCACTTGAGTTGTTCCACTTCATCATCCCTATATTATTATGTTGATGGAACGCCATAAATCTACGTAGTCAGAGAAGACATTCCATCTGCCCTGAAGAAACTACCCTCTAGAGAAGATGAGTGAACACAAGGCAAAACCCCCCAAGAGGTAGCTCATCTGAGCCTCAGAAGTTGCGGGGAGAAGAAGGACTGAGGGAAACACTTCCAGAGCAGCTTTTGCTTTGTGGTTAGCCGTATGAACGTGAGAGAAGGACGGTAATGTGTATTAAAAGATTCCTAGAATCATTAAGGTTGGAAAAGACCTCCAAGTTCATCAAGTTTAACCACACATTTTGTGGTCAGAGAGACAGCTTCGGCCTGTCCCATGCAAGAGAATTTCTGAGTGTTCTCTGAACAGCCTGGATACGCGTCAACCTAATTACATGACCAATCGCTGCTTAATTGAGGCTCCATTAACTTTTTTTCTGCAGGTCAGTAGTCTGCCTACTAATTTTCTGTTGCAATGGAGCCCTTCTTACTGCAGGGCCCAAAGATCCTTCCAGGCTCTGGTTCTCTTTCTCTGTTTGTAGAAGTTTAGCCCTTCTGGCTCATTCCTCTCCGTGTTCCTCTCTGGGAACATGTCCCACTTTGCACAAGGCTTTGAGGAAGTCAGCTGTCCCCAGGTGCTTCAGTCAGCATCAGCACTGGCAGAGGTTTGTTTGGGTGTTCCCTGGCACCCAGTAAATGGTGAGCTGATCGCTGGTGAGCAAACAGACTCCTCTCAGAACTAACAGTGAACAGGAGGAGGAAGGCAATCCCACCCAAGGGACCCTGCTGGAAGTCACAGCCAGAGAGCCTTGGGCTCGCCCTTCCTGGTGCCCTTCTTGCTGCTCCTACCCCAGGCCTGCAGCAGAGCTGTTTATGAACTCCATGAAATTGCACCGTTAAGCCCTCCATTACATAAATATCAACAAGCAGTATGAGGTGGGGATAGGATGGCACAGCTAAAGCATCTGCTGTGGAGTCAGGACTTCCAGCTGCTACGTGAAGCTTTCCCACTGACCTGCAAAATTAGGATATTTTGAGAATTAAATAATCTTGAACAAACCATTTTAACATCAGCAGGGAGAAGCCTCTGGGGGAATGTGACTCCCACACTAGTTAAATGATAACTATTAGTTATAACTTAAATTTATTATAATTTTCATTATATTTACATATATTATGAGGATAGATCGATCATTGTAGTATTTATAGCTTTATAATAATTACTATAACCAAACTTATCATGTTTTTATTATAATTTAATAAAAGATTGATTTATATACGCCTCATAGTTGCAAGTTTCTTGCTAGAAATGATCACAGAAAAGTTTCTAGATGAGGCAGTATGTTGAAATTTGACATATTAGAAAACTACCAAACAAGCTACAAGAAGTAAATGACAGCTGTATTGCCAAAAATGTGTTTTAGCTGATTTATTAATTATGTTCACTTCTTGTTCTTATAGCTAATCAAAAGACCCATCGAAGTCTAGGAACGTGCTTTTTCACAGGACTGCTTTGGCTTGCTCTGAAAATTCAGCTCTGCCCTGCACATACCTCCAAAAGAGTGTGGGTCTATGGCACAAAAATTACATGAGATTTAGACACTGATGCAAAACCTTTTAACATGCAACAACCTCATTCTGCTGTCACATCCCACTGGAGGCACTAAAGCATGAATGGATGTCAGTGTTCAGGTACTTACAAAGAAGTTTCATAGAATCATAGAACGGTTTGGGTTGGAAGGCACCTTAAAGTCTGTCTAGTTCCAACCCCCTGCCATGGGCAGGGACACCTTTCACTAGACCAGGTTGCTCAGGGCCCCATCTAACCTAGCCTCGAACACTTCCAGGGCTGGGGCAGCCACAGCTTCTCTGGGCAGCCTGTTCCACTGCCTCACCACCCTCACAGTAAAGAATTTCTTCTTAATATGTATCCTAAACCTGCTCTCTTTTAGTTTGAATCCATTCCCCCTTGTCTTGTCCCTACAGGCCCTGCTTGGAAGGGCTTTATGTGTTAAGTGCTTGCATAGCAGATTTAGCAGATCCGTTCCCACACAAACCCTGCACAGATTCAGTGCCTGGATGAAGCAGGTGTCACTCTCACCTACACTGCTTTGGTGGGGGGCACAAAACGAGAATGGGGCAGCCTTGGCTGATCCCCACAGGATTCCTGTCCACGTCTCCTGCCTCTGGACAAGGCACAGTTTGCACAAGGCTGGGCTGCGTATTTGTCTGGGATTTGGATGGGACTGGAGGAGTGCCCCATTCTCATCTCCTCTTGCTGAACTTTCTCATTAAACACTAAGAATATGAGTAAGGCTGGAGAGAGAAGACAAGAGCAGGCATATTGATTAGGGTCCCAGTGTGAGGGTGGGGTGCTCTAAGTCTTCACAAGCAGAGAGAGGACCTGAATTTGAACACCCCAAAGCCCACGGGAACAGCCAAAAATGAGGCTGTTACATAAACCACTGACACCCATCCTGAAGAAAAGGATGACTCCCTGGTCTATTTTTCAAGTACAACACTCCACCCCTTCCTTTTTTTCAGGATCGAAGGCTGTAAATCCCATAATTAGTAGCGCCAAACCAATCCCAAATACTGACATCATTTTTTCTCTATTACCATTTTTCTTCAGTTTACAGGGAGATTTGCCATGGAACAGCTCTCCCAGCGCTTCACGTACATCATGTTCAACTTTTTATTCAGGGTTATGGACAAAGCTAGGCAACCATTCCCACAAAAATTAGCCTCTGGATTCTGGATTGAATCCTGGGTGTCCTGTCCCTATTACCTCTAAGAACTAAAAAGTAACAAAGAGGGGCATACACTATTTTTTCCCAGCAGCTTCAGTCCAGCTTTCAATCCTACCTCTTTGCACTCCAGATTGGGTGGGAATACAGACACTTCTCTCTTCTATAAGTACAGAAAGAGCTAGCCCTGAGCTCAAGTTCAATGGGTCTTTCAATGCTGCAGAAAGCCTGGCAAGAGGAGGTGTGATGCAAATTGAACAGCAGTGGCAGAAATATCCAATGGTTTACCACGTGTGAATAAAGGGAACCAGCCAGGCCTGTCTTTGAGAGATGGGGAGAGCTTCATCCTCTGCTTGTTCTGCCTCCATCTCCCAACTGTGACAGCCTGCTCATGCAGAAACCCTCCAGTTCTCCGTGCTCAGCACAGTGAGTAAGACACGTTTCACAATTAATGCCGAGCTGATGCAAGCAAAGTGATGTTGCACAGAAACTGAGCACCGAGATCCAAATTCAGTACATAGATAAAAGTGTAGTTAGAAAAGACACCTGAAACTTACCTCTTTGTAGATGAGGGCATATATGATCTTTCCTTTATTAAAAATAGTATGACATTAACCACAAATAGAACAATTAATTTGTGTGAATTTCCAGAGGCGTAAGTATTGAAATGAAGAAAACCAGGCGCTTTTTTTGACAAAACTATTCAAGGCTGGTATCTTATTGCAGTCATGTTTTTGTTTCATCTACACATTGAGTCTCCATCCCCTCATCAAACATCCAAGTGTCGTGTTTGCCCTTTTCATTTCAGATATATTGTGCTTACACACAGCCAGTGTATTGAGCATTTAACTCAATAATGTGCCTTCCCCAGGGAACTGTTTCTTTTTCACCTTTTAAATTCAAACCCAGCTTTTCTAGTCCTGACTGGGTCTGGTTTCTAATTTGATAACGTTTGGGTGATGAGTTTTGCTATATTTATTTGTAGCTGTCTGTTCAGTGCCTTGCAGAGACCTCCTCGTGGCTTACCTGGGAAGCTGAGAGGGGCTTGGGTGAGATGCAAATATTTTTGTGTTTTTCAAAAACCATGAAGGAATATGTGTAGTATTTGAACAATATTTGGTATGACTATAAATACCAGCCGAACAACCTTTGGTCTGAGCAGATGGAGATAATTAATTGTCTCCCTCTACAGAGGAAGGCAACTTTGGCAATAGCAGTTTGGCAGTAATATTCACAGTTTTTGTAGTTAAATCCCTCTACGCACTTACAGCAGACCATTTATCCATTTTCCTTCTTCACAAATCCACAGCATCTGCAACTCCTACTGACTTAGAAACAGGTGCTCTGGTGTGGATTTAAGTGCTCAATTCAAGCTACTAGTTAGCAGAAAAGGTTGGCCAAAGCAAGCAATTGACAATGGTGAAATTAAAGCTCGGGGCTGTTTGTTGGTCACTCCTGCAAGTTACACTACAACTAGAGAAGAATTATGAATCCTGTTTGGTTTAGGAAGGAATGAATGATTTAACCTCCAAACCTCATCCGAATGTACTCCTGCACTGATGCAGCCATGTGGCAAATGCACCATAAAGACTGTATTGTTAATTTTCAGACGGGAAAGTTGCTGACAGAGGCGGGCGCTTACCAGAGCATCCAGACAAGCACAGAGCCGGCTGCTGCTGCGAGCCCCTTGCAGCCTCTGTGAGACGCCACATCCCTGGGATCGACCTGTAGGGAACACGGCACCGGATTTGTTTCCAACGTGCGCACGAGCATTTCCCAACAACTCGGGTGAATAATTCCCAATGCCTGCGTGCGCCGTTTTGTGCCGATGCTTTGAAAAACCACACAGGCACCCACAAACAAAGGTTTCCCGGACACGGAGCGCCGCGAACTGGGAGCTGGTCCCTTGGCCTGGCATTTCCCCGGAGCCTGCCGGGCGCGGGGCTCCTGCCCATCTCCTCGTGCACGTTAACAGGGACTGTGGGCCCCCCTGAGCAGAGACACCCCGGCCTCCCCGAGCCCACCTCAGGCGCGGGCTGCGAGCGCTGCCCACCCCGTCCTTTCCCACCGCGGGACCACC
>VZTE01006171.1:385255-495624 GCA_013397775.1 Eulacestoma nigropectus
TGGAGCGGCGCGGGAAGGGATGCGAGTGATGGCGGTGGCGGTGCTGCCGTGGGGAGGACGCCCCTGCCCGGCGCGGCGCCTCGGCCCGGGGGTCGCCTCTCCCGGGGCGCGTTCCCCGTTGGGGGAGCGTGTGCGGGGTCCGGCGGGCGATGGCGGCCGCGGGGCAGCGGGGCTGCGCCCGGGCAGGAGGCGCCCGGGGCTGCGGCCTTCGCGTGCCCTTGGCCGCCGCGGCGCGTCCCGTCGGGGTGAGAGCGGGGCCGGCCGGGTCCCGCCTCCTGCCCGCGGGGAGCGCTGCGCTCGGCAGCGCCGGGCTGGGAGCGGGGCTGGCGACTCAGCGCAGCCGGGCAGGGGTGCGGGCTGATTTGGGGATGCAGCCGAGGAGCGCCCAGGGGAAAGGATGGAATCCGCCGTTCCGCTCCGTAGGGAACGCGCCTTGCCCAAGGACATGACCAGGACCTGGTGCTGTGGTGCTTTCCAGGTTGCGCCGGCTTGGAGCCGCGCTCCTCTCTGTCGCTGGGAACGATCCGTGCGTCTGGTTGGAGATGGATGTAAAATAAAGCTGGTGGCTTTAAGCTTTGCTTGTGGCAGAAACGGGGGCAAAAAAGCCTCCTGGCGCTGCTAAAGTGCCTGAGAAAATAATCTTTCTTTTTTTGCAGTCAAACAGGCTTGTAAAGTATTTGTAACAAAGTGAACAGGAACTGATGGGGAGATACTTAAAAAGACACCGAACGAGCTACCTATAAATAACTACAAATATGAAAGTCTGGCTTGAATCATGTTGTTTTCATCGTTACTGACCATTCTCATTTCTGTAGGACTGTATCATAAGAAATAACACTATTTCCGATAGCCCAACAAGGTTATGTTCCACCCAGTAGGAATGTAGGTGGGGAGATTCTCTGTATTCCCCTCCGTGCAACGAATATCCAAACTTCGTGGTCGGTGTTACAAAAGGAAATTAAAGCTTTTCTTTCAGTAACTGAAGGTATTATTTTCCTAAAGAGAATTAACCTAACAATTTCTGATTTTTTTTCTGAGTTGCTTGTCTTTAAATTAGATTGTTTTACTGCATTCGCGTGTATTAACTGAGCGTATGCAAAATGCAGAAGGTGCAGAAGGATAGTGGCCAAAATCAGTAGTAGCTCAAGAGAAGACTTCAGAAGGGATTAGGAAATTGTTCCTTATACAGACTGAATGCAGACTGGTGTCTAAGGGTATATTGGTAATTTTGCTTTTTTCTGCCATGTAATAAGAACATTCATATGTTACCAGAAGGAGTTTAGCTTCAGTTCACGGGAACTGCAGCTAGCAAGAGCAAGCAAGAATCTTCTTGCTCTTAAACCAGGAGAGTTCATTTTGTATTTTGTAAATATTTTTTTCATTCCTGTTAGTTAGCAGTGACCTTGGCAACCTTGAATAAGATACATTTAGAATAAACAGTTTTATATTGTCCAATCTTACTCGAGATGGGGAAAAAAAATGGGTGACCTGCTGTGCTTTGACAGTGTCTCCCTTTTAATAATGAAGCAGTGAGATCAGTGTAAGAAAAAGCCAGATGTGGAGAATTGCCTCACACCTTTACTGTCCGAGTGCTGATCATCTTGTTTCGTTCCTGCTGAGGGGAATTCCGTGCTGGGCAGCGCAGCTCTGGTTAATTCATTTGTGATAGTTAACACAAGTTAATAATAGCTCAGTGCATCCATGCAGCAAGAACAGAACTTTTTTCAGCTTCTAGTCCTCCAGTAGTCCTTTTACAGGCAAGTGGTGGTCTGTTGTTTCACAGCCTGTTTGTCAGGCTGTATTATTTTTCTGGAAACTGAGAGGGGACAAGGGACAGGAGCTGAATTCCTGCTTCTTAATTTTTTATGTTAACACTAATCGATTGCTTATGGAATTGGTTTTTTTTTAGGTGGAGATTGGTTTGGTTTTTTATTTCTGCATGTGTTTTTTCTTTATCGTTTTAACCAGGCTGCTAGGGTTGCCATGTGTCTCATGGTCTGTCATCTTGTGTGTCAATGTGCATGGAATAAATTGTTTGATCCAGGTGGCTTGCCAAATGCATCTCAGGACATAGCCTGGTGCATGAATAAGCATTTCTCTTTTTCCTTAAATCTGGGTGAGCAGTCCAGCCTAGGATGGAGGTAGTGGGTCTGAAGCAGTATTTAAGAATCACATCTCCAGTGTGATGTAGGTCTTCTGGTCTTCTCCTTCTAAAACTGCTAAATAAAGAAGTCTGGAAGAGGAGGCATTTTGCCTTTTGGAGCTGTATATTCTGGAACAGAGCAGCTTTAGGAGAAGAGCAGCTTATCTTTCAGCTTGTTTTATAAAAGTGCTGCCTTGTGCTCTGAGTACCTGCTCTCCTTCAGGACCTGAAGAAGAAAATTAATATTTGCATGTGGAGCTAGAATGCAAGCTGGCAGTGAAGGACAGTAGTTTGAGGGCGTGGCTTCAATCACTGTCTGCTTTCCCACCCAGCAGTGAAAGCTCATTTTATAGGCACGTTCCTATCTTCACGTTCAATTTTTTGTCTTTAGCTTCTCAATTTTTTAGGTGCCACTTGTTTTGTTCCTCTCACCTCCCCTTCCCCCTGTGTGGTAGATGGCAAAATTAAATCAATCTGAGCTGGTGACAAAGACCAAGAAATAACAGGATACACGAGTTTTTCCCTTTCTTTGCATAGCTGTGTTTCTGAACTTTATTTTAATGGTATTTTAATGGCTTTTGTGCTTTGTCAGTCAGTAGAGGTGTAGAGCTAAATGAAGCATGTTCAATTCCAGCTATTCAGTCTCTGAAATGTTCCGTGTGCTTCTTGCAGCATAGAAAATGACATTACTTTCTCTGAAAAACTTAACTGTCAGTCTGTGGAGCTTGCTTTTAGAAACTTTCCAAGTTCATATGTCTGCTTAAGTAAGTCTGCATGCATATCCAGACTTAAAAAAATAGGTGTTTTTTTCTGGAAGCTACATAAGACTGTGTCTTTTTCTTAAAGACTGTGTAGATTCTGTATGTAGAGACACAGGGAAGGACGATCTGCTTATGGTCTGTGTGGTCCTAGAGCTGTTTTGTGATGTGCAGGTGATAACTTCCACTTACAAAGTTCTCTTACTGTGTTTGTTTTGCCTCTGCAGTTTGTCCTGATTTTCTGTGTAGATTAGATCTTTATGTGGCCCCTTTCATTGCTATTCATGCCTCCTTTTTAACCGGTTGCATGCCTTGTTTTTTTTCTGGGTCTGCTGAACAAATGAACTATAAAAGGGCTTGGGGCAGTGCTCTGAAATGTCACAGCTCTTGCGTTGTCTGGATTGTGCCATTTGGAAGGATTAAATCCTCATTGTAATTTGATATGGTCAAAGTGTTCATCAAGAGAGTAGTTGGGATTAGGGAAGAGATGGAAGGGAGAATGACTGGACAGTAAACTGCAAGTGGATTGAGTATTTCCTTTAGAGAGCCCTCCTGAAATCAGTAAGCCTACAATTTTACATTGCATAGCAAAGCTTTGTGGAGCATGGCCTTTCAGAATTCGCTCTGGGAGTTTGGGGATTTTCAAAGGCAACCGTATAAGCTGCAAAAAGATTTGGTTTTTCCCGTTCGGAAAGGCAATATGTTTATATTATGTAGAATGTGTTTTCATAAAATCTATACACAGAGAGCGTAAACAATTGTAGATTACAGATTCTGTATCAGGTATGAGAGCTCGCAGGATAGGTTTAGCTGTAAGTTATGGGAAATACAGAACTCATTGTTCTCGTTTACCCTAGTGTCAAAAGTACCTGTGTGCGGGGAGCAGGAGCTGACAGAAATAACTTGTCTGTGGCAGAGCTGTCATGCAGGAGCTGTAGGTTCTGATAGACCGTGTTCCCCTGCAGCACAGAGATCAGTTCATGTCTTCTTGAGGTAGTCTTTTTTTGCCTGTGGTCCTCTTGCAGGGAGGTTTTGGCACAGCCAGGAAAAAGCTCCCACAGCCAGGGTGCTGGTATGTCAGGGGGCTATGAATAGACTAAGATGTGTTGTAAGTTGCTAAATTGGAACCTAACCCAGCTTCCTTCCCTAGCAAGGTTGGAAGCCATGAGATCTATACAGACATGAATGCCTGCAGGATCAGTAGTGGGATCGGTGGCTGTGGTGTTTGCCTGCTGCTCACAGTGGTGACAGGGGTTGTTCTCAGCACAGGGGGTGTGTTTGCCACCCAGAGAGACCTGCGGGGGTACCACTTAGGGACTTGGTAACAGCCACTCAGGGCGTGGTGTGCAAGGGTCTGTCCTGGTGTACACAAAGGGTGATAAGCAAAATACATTCTTACGCCTGAGGAAGAGCAGGTGTACAGCACAGTTACAGGTTGTGTCTAGTTCTTAGGCTCTGACTAGAAGCCATTGCCGGCATGGCATTTAATGATGACTGGTGGCAATATATTGTTGAGGTGGTCAGCAAACCAGCTCTAAATCCTTGTTTTGTCTTTGATCTACAGAGGTGGGTATTTGGAGACTCTTAGGGATAGGCTGTGTGCTGTAAGGATCAGTGTACTATGGGGAGCACTGGGATTCTGTTCCCGACCCCATGCCAGACAAGTGGTGTAAGTTTGGGTAGATAACTTCCCTCTGAAGTAGACAACTGGGATATCAGTCGCCTTTCCCTGGCTTTTTGAGAGTTATAAGTGAAGAGGGGTGTGTGTTTAAATGCAAGAGGAAGAGCTGCTGTTTTTCTCAAGACTTTTGCTTTAAGTAGTGGTGTATTTGAGTCTAAAGGAATCTGCACTTGTTTGTGAGGCGTAGCACTTTATTGGTTTCCAGTTCCTAAATTGGACTTGTGCTTTTGGAAAGTCAAATCTTCCAATAAAAACAATTGCTGCATAACAGTGTATGCAAAAAAAAAATTAGCTGCAAAATTATAATTCCCTCATTTATACTTTATATTCTGATTCAGAGTACAAGACCAGTGGGCAGCTCTGTTGATTCCTGTGCAGAACTGTGCATCAGGCAGGGACTGGCTCCCCGTGCATCAGAAGGAGCTGAGCTTTGGTGGTCTCTTCTGCTCTAACTGCTGAAGTGACTGAGAGAATAGAGCAGCTCTGCAGACTTGGGGAAGGTGTTTGTAACGTTCAGATTTTGTTTGAAGCTCAATGTTTGGATATGATCAGTGAAGAGCTTTAGTGTGACCTTTTTATAAATACTGCTAGGCAGAGTTATTCCATATGGATGTGGGGGATTTGTCTTCTGAAGTAATGCTGCGTGTTACCATTGATGGGGTGACTTGGAACTTGTGAACTGTGCTTATGTGTAAACTTGCATAAACCTAAAAGGTTTCATCTTGCAGTAGTTTGTTTCTTAAGTACATGTTTCAAATATTGCATCTGCCAGAATCTCATATTAATCTGTGTGCTTAGAGGTCATGCTCCATTTGATTTTAATGTACTGTTGTCCTTGTTGCTGAGTGGATGATCTACATGCATGGGAAGTAACATTAATCCAGAGTTTATCAGAATTAGTCATGTGATTTAAGTTACACTTGAGGCTTTTGAGCTATGTAGAAGATGCAGTGCAATGCACTTATAAGCATGGCCCACTGTGTAAATAGAAAAGAAAACCCTTTTTTTTCTTGTCTTCTTACTCTTTCTCCCTTTCCTCTTGGTAACAGAGGTAATACAAAGATTGTGTCTTGGGTATAAATACAACTCCAGATTGAAATCCATCCCAATGGCCCAAAACTTTTTGCCTTGCAAATGAGATAGATTTTTTTTTTTTTTTGGGCCCCTAACTGCAAAGACTTAATTCACAGGAGCAGACAGAGATCACATTCTTGGGGAAAAGTGAACAAGCAGTGACTTTAAAATCACAGCAACTGAGTTGGATCTACCTCAGTCTAACAGCAAGCAACATGTGCCCAGGACAGGATTTATTAGGGTATTGTGTCAAGGCGTATCAGAAATGACCCGTAATGAGGCCTGTAACGTGCTCTCTTAATTGTGGTAAATCTTAATCGTGGGTAAATTATTTCTAGATCTGTGTAGATTATTTCCATCTGTGGGTAGAAAGATGCTGTGTTAATTCCAGGCATGTGGGCTGTGACTGTGCTTTTGCATGTCCCGACATTGTCCAGAAAAAAGTGAACTGGACTGTCGGTCCAGAGCATTCACTTTGCACTGATGTATCTGTGCCTAAAATAAAGCAGGCTTACTTTTAAAGTGTCCAAGCATTCTTTTCACTCTTATGTGTGTCAAGCCATTTATGGGGAAAATTGGGTTTTGAACTAGCTGTCATTTGCCAAAAATGAGTGCTAAGCCTTCTGAATTTTGGTGGAAAGAGGCATTTGTCTGCCAAGCAGCCCATTTTTATCAGTGTGTGTACTGCTATTGTAATGATTAGGGAGCAAACCAGTTCCGCCTGCCCTTCAAAGGTGTTTGTTTTAAATGGCATTGGCAAACTGCTTTGTGTAAGGGTGGTTGTAAAGCAGCTTTCAGAGACTTGATGAATTCAGCTTAAGGGGGCTTGAGTGCAAGCCACGGGGCAGGATCAAATATAGGGGTCCTTAGTGCTGTTATAGGTCACATCTTTAAAGATATTTCTTTTGGAGCTGCAATGGGATGGGATTTATGGGGAGGGGGAAGAATGAAGGATAAGCAAGGTGGATTTTCAGTTTGATTTAAAGGATGATGGCAACTTCTTCCTTTTAAAATGCTGGTTTTGTGTTCTGCATGGTTAAAATTTGGGTCAGCTGCAACCCAAGGAATCCAGCTAATGAAAATACATCTAGGCAGGAACCTGGCAATCTGGTATCAAAGGAACTGGTGGGGAGGTGTGTGATGAAACTGAAAAAGGCCGTGAATGAAAGGATCACATGAAAGGGTTGGTATGGCAACAAACATAAAAAGAAATGGAAAAAAATCTGTAAAAGAACAGTTACAGAGCAGCTTAATGAATAATAGTTATATTGAACTTAGGCTGCTGTTGGTTCATGGCCATGGAACAATGTCCTGAATATCTGGCCGCCTGCATCTTGTTTGTGGTGTTTATTATTTTTATTTCAGTATACTCTTGCCACACTTGCTCTGATGGTGTGGGTGGTTATAACACTGAAGCCAGGGTTTTAATCCTTGTTTAGATACGATTAAGGTAACAGTGATTGTAATAAGTGATAATGGAGAAAGGGAAGATGTAGAGGCTGCTTTCTCTTCCTGAAATGGGATATCTAATTATCTATCTACCTTACTACCTGTCCAAAGTAATATTACTCATTTTTGTTTCATTTATTTAAAATAAAAGTTGAAGATAAGGAAGGCAGTTAAAACTGCAGACCTGAGAGGGGGAATATGGGCTGCTGTAAATCTGCTCTGGTTTTGTTTGGTGTTTTTTTTTTCATTGTTTTTTCTTTGGTTGGGTATTTTGTGTTACGTTTTTCTGTTTTCTAAATTATTCAGCAGTGTTTGGATGTTTGGCAAACTGTTGATAGTAGAAGTAGTTCCCATAAACTGAAAGAGGCTGTGTTGTCATGCACAGAAAACTTTCAGAAATGTTTCTGCTATTTGTCTGTATGATCAGAAATCTTGTGTTTGAACTTGGTCTGATCTATATACGTGTGTGTGTGTATATGCATGTGCATATGTATATCTGAATAAGACTTTTCACTGTACAAGCATCTGGAAAAAAGCTCATGGAGTGCATATTAGTACATGGAAAAGAACGGGAATGAGTGGAGGGATGCGTTTTTAAAGCAGGACAAATACATGATTTCTCCTCTGTTGCTTGTAGTGAGGCTCTTGGTTTCTGTTATTGGCCTCTCGTAAGCTGAGTGTCTCACTACACTTGCTTAAACCTTCAGTCCAATAATCTGGAATGTTGAAAAGGGGAGGAAACACTTGGCAGTCAGTCACTCTAGAGAATGGTGGGTTCTGAGGCTGAGGATTGTTGCACACAGGAGGATCCCAGGCACTGGTTTAGTTTTGCTGTTCCAACATCTCTGAATCAGGTGGCATCTAACCTGTAGAAGCCCCTCTGCCCACTCTGTGGACCTTGCGTGGTGTCCGAGGATGGCTTGGCTTGAACTTCCTCATGCTGGAAGGTGCGGGGGTTTTCCAGGGGTTCATTCAACTCTGAGAAGCTTACTAAGCCAGATCTGTGACCCTGCCTATTTTTGGAAAAGGGCTCACGATCAACACTTGTCAGCCCTCATCAGTCCAGGTTAGAGGCACTCTGACAGCTTCTGCAGGCACAACTGGCTTGTCCATGCTCTGTGCTAGCAGTGCCCCACTTCTCTAGTGCTAGATAAAGAACCCTCAGGGAGCAAGTCAAGTGTGATACAGACTTTGTACACTTGGACTAATTCCATTTGGAACCACTCTCTAAATCTCTTTCTGATAGATCTTGCTTATACTGTATTTATTGATATACTAGGATATGAATAGAGCTTGTCTTGGGGGAAAGAATGCTTTGCCTGCTGTCTGTGCTGGGTATTAACACAAGTGTAGTTGTTGGGTACAGTACCAGCCTTCTCAGAAGCGTGTGCTCCCTCTGTCTCAGGTTTTGTATCTCTTGTCCTTACTTGTGCTTACTGCTTTTGCATTGAAGAAAAAGAGGTAATTTTCCTAATGCTTGGTTATTTTTTTTGTGTGTAGTCTTTTACCTTCTTGATTATCTAGCATGTATTTTATTTAGAATAGCCTGTCCTTTGGCAGCACTGCATAGGAGCATGTTGCTGATGCTTCTGAGCTAACAAACCACTTACCTGGTACCTAGGTGGTTATAGCTGCTGTGCAGAGCAAGTGGGCCTGATAACATGGAAGTCAGAAGGACATGGGTAAGTGTGCCCAGTCCTGTGTCTTGTAGCCAAATCTGTGCAGGGCAATAGGTCCTCTTTGCTTGTTGATATATTTAGCAGTGGAGGGTTGAATAAGTGTTGTGCAATGTATGTTTTCTACTTGTGGCTGCATTAGCTTCCCTGAAATTTTGTTTGGAGATTTATTTCTTTTAAAAAACGTACGTTTAGCATATCATAACTGTCACTTCATGACAAGGTTTTTGGGTGAAAGGAGTGTATAGTTTTACTACTGTTGATTAGTAAGAATTTATGTTAAAAGTGGATTTTCTGTGTGTGTGTGTTGTCCAAATCTCTATTGGCTTACCTTTTGTTGCCCTTCTGGGGATGGAGGAAATGAACTTTTTTTGCACTCAAGCTTTCCTTGCTGCTAATACTTGGGATCACAAAAGCACTTATTTCTTAATAGTGGCAACCTTTGAATGGTCTCATTTCAGCTGGGACAGTACTGGGTTGTTGGCTGGTTTCTTTGCCTGGCTCTGAATTGCAGGGACAGCCTGCAAATAAATGCTTTGAGTGTGATCCATGTGGAAATTTCCAGTGTGAAGATGTAGGGGTAGAAAAACACTTCCTGTTGACAGAGTAGATTTCCTTACCTGACAGGCAACTTTTGAGTTTAAAAGTGCATTATACAAGGTTAAAACAAATCATAGTGATTAAACTCGGAGAGATGCAGGATAACACTTCTTAGAGGCCTGGAGCATATGGATAGGTCTTGTAATGAGAAACACAGAATAATGACCTAGGTGGGCTTGGTTTTTATTTTTACAGCTAATCCGTCGTGCCCAGATTCATTGTAAGCACTTGACTGTCCTTTTAACAGTGTACTTAAGATATGCAAGTGTAACACTTCCTGGCTGCAGTGCTTATTCCTGATTTTGATCACCGATAAAACAGTGGTTAAACAAATATCCCAGTAACTGGGCTTTATCCTGCATTTGCATAATAATGTCTCTCTGAAGTTCAGCTGTAGTAATCTGTGCATTTTGTGTGTGATCGCAGCAAAATTATGTACTTAGACAGAGATTTAGCTTTAGCAGTCCATTCTTCCCCTTCATGACTGGTACAGCAGATGTTTGAGACAGAGCTTGTGTCTCCTGAGAGGGTAACTGGATCCAGTTGCTTGTGGTCTGCAGCTGGGTGTAATGCCATGTGTGCTGTTGACTCAGGACCCCTTGTACCACATCAGCGTATTAATGTCTATAGTTGAGTACATGTGCATGTTGACAGGTTATCTTCTAAAAATGAATTTATACCTGTGTATCAATCCTACCTACCTAGGAAATAACTTAAATATGTGGCCTTAGACTAGTGCTCCATACCTATTGCAGTCAGGACACTTTTTTTCTCTCCAGATCATTACAGAGAGTGCTGTATAGGCAAAAGGTTGGACCTTAGTCAGCATCTTGTTCCAACTGCATGCCTCTGTCTTCTGTGTCAGTAAAGATGGGAACATGTGCAGCTGAGCCAGTCCTGGCACCGTGACCCTGTCTGTGCTTTAAAGGTATAGAAAGATGAGTGAAATGAGCAGGTGAAAAATCTCCCCTGCGAGATGGTTTTGCACCCTAGCCACTGGATTTCTTTTACATGAACCACAGTGATGTAGGAGAGACAGTCGCCTGAGCCTGAACTTGGATCTAGGCTGAGCCAAATGAATTAATGGAAATTACTCTTGTCAAACACACTCTGTCCTGCATTCTGCAAAGCCCACTTTGTATTTGAAGACACTGAAATCGCACAGGCTGTTACAAATCTGAGATGGAGCCCCTTGAAAAGGAAGGGGAACTGAGTCAAAAATTCACTGTAGTGCAGTGCTTTGCAAATGCTGTGGTAGGCAGGTGTTGTGAGCATGCTTAAGTTTCCAGTTAAAAGTAGCAGAATGAGTTACATATTGGGGACGAAGCAGACTTCGGAACAGACTACTTTTGGAGGATGGACAAAGCTTAATCGTTGGTGTGGGATTAAAGAAATTCGGCCACGTAAAATGAGCAGGTACAGCTCCAGGGCAGGAATGGAAGGTGACAGTGAACTTCATCAGTGCTATCAGGACCTGAGAACATGTTCCAAGACCTCATAGTAATTAAAGGTCAAATGCTAATGCTTTTAATGCTCTTCTGACATCTGGAACAAATCAAGACCATCTTTGCAGTGTTTACTGATGTTTACCTGTCTTTGCTTGCCCTGGTCCATGGTAACTTGGATATTTGTGTGGAGTCCTGAAAAGTTACCCTAACTCCTGAGAACAAGGAGAGTTCTCTTTTCTTGGTAAAGTCAGCTAAGTAGCTGTCACTCAGGCTGGCCTGGGTGCTGTCTGGGCTGCAGACAAGTTCCCATGGTGGCTGCTTGCCAAAGTGGAAAGAGATTTGCTGGGGATATGCTACCGGCTCTTAGGGGACGTGAAACCTGTTGCAAACTTGTTCTTGACATCTTGTCTCCCTGCCCCCTCTCGCTTGTTATCTTTCAGCACAGAAAGACATCAGTCATGGCGGGCGATGCCATCATGGTCATGAGGGGCTTGACCAAGCTCAGTAAAGCGATCCTGGAAACCCAAGCAGGACAGCTTCGGCAGGTGCTCCTTGGGGGAGATGCAGTTACCATTGCAAGGACTCTCCAGGCCACTGCTGAGGAACAGTTCAGTTCTGCCTTGGGGAAAGTGCAGGTAAGCAAAGCTCTTTGTGCACAGTCTGGTCTGATGTTTTGCTTTTTCTCCAGGTACTTTTTTGGTTTTGTTGTGTGAGTGTCTGGGAACTCACATCTTGAAAGAGAGCCTAGTTCTGAAGTGTGGGATTGATAATAATAATAATGTTGCAATGCTCTGGGAATTCTTTGGAATCTGTGGTGTGTGGAAGGTGCTTGGACAGGAATGGGAGGGGAATGTTACTGCAGAGTGTTTCTGTTTCCATTACTGAGTGTTTAAGACACGATGAATAAGAAAAGTGCTCTGTTTGTCTCATCTCGTCAAAGAGCAAGCTCTTGCTGAGATTGGTCAGCAGCTTTGTTATTCAGAGCCTCCTTTAAACTTCAGGCATTGACTTACCTCTCCTTGACTAAATGAAAGAGCTCTTCTAGAGTGCGTTGGATTTATCTCAGTGCTGCTTCCTTTCTTGGCAGAATTGGTGCACATGATATTTTTCGGAGTGGCTCAGGGTCAGCTCTTTGCACGTTCACCACTTACAGCCCAGGCTGGATTTTCAGAATTGGCTTTCAAATGAGGAACATAAGGAAAGCCAGACAGCAGCTTCTCTCATCAGAGATGGGGATAGGTTTATAAGAGCTTCACATTTGCTGTGCTGCCATCTTTTGAAAGCAAGGGGCTTGTCTGTGGTACTTCTCTCTCATCATCCTTTAGAAAAAGTGTGTAGCCCAGATGATCATTTTTGAAGCAGAAACGAATGAATGAGATTTCGATGTTTTTTATGCAATGAACTTAGACGATCATGGCAATCTATAGCTTCAGTCCTAGAATCTAGGCACAATGAGCACAAGTGCAGAACACTTGCCTGGCATTCTGTAAATGGGTCGCAAGAGAAGCTTCTGCCAAAGCAGGGCTCAGTAAGCAATCAAATGTACAGCATTTTCTGTTTTAAAGAGAGGAAGATCTTTTGCATTCAGTGTCAGGGTTTTAGCTGTCTGGCATGTTTCTAAAAATTTAAGTATGGAAGTAAGGAGGCTTTCTTGCTTGAAATCATTGGTCAGTATTGTGGGCCACAGTCCCCATCTGTAGACATTTCTCCGCTCCTCCCCCACTGCGATGTTGAGTTTCAGAATAGCATGAGACCTGCTGAATAACAGGAAAGACCATGTTCTGTTTTTTTTCTCTATGGAAGGGAAATTTAATTAGCGTTTAGGAAAGAGCCTGAAATATGCTGCCTGCTTTCCTGACCACAGCAGGATTTGAAATCCTGTTGATTGCCTGTAATAGTCATCAGTTATTTTATGGTATTGCCACTGCTGAAATAGGTAACTAGAATATGTCAATGAATAAGTGAACAGGAGATAATGCTCTGCTGTTGATTTTTATTTATTTATTTATTTTTGGATTGAAAAGTGTTAAGAAATATCTGGACTTTGTGGGGCAGCTTTTGCAAGGTTAGGACAAAAAAGAGAAAAGTGTCAGGAGAAGCTTGCCTGGAGTGTTTCTGTGCCTGATGCTGTTATCCTTGCTCCAGGCACAGAATTTTATTTATTTTGGGATGACACACATAGTTTAGTGGTTGAATAATGGAATGTGTTTTGCAGTTGGTGGTGTCATGGCTGTGAAAGGCTGAGCTTACTCTTCCTGTAAGTAGGTATCTGGTGTTGCTTCAGGTGGCTTTGGGCTTGGAAGTGCTCGTGTTGTGTGACTGGGGACAGGATGGGAGGAGGGAAAACTGAATGTTATGAGGCTTAGTTTTTTGTTATCCCTCCTAAGTACATCTTACTTGATCTTGCAGCTCCCATCACCTGTTGTTGCTCCTAGTGAACTGCACATTTAGTGACCCTTTCTGGCAGCGTATGTAAAAACAAGGTGTCTCCAGTTGAGGATATTTGAGAAACTGTTAGTGAATTTGTCCCATCAGTGGAGTTAAAAGGTTGCCAGGGATTCCAAGCATCCTCATTGTCTCTTACTGTGAATGTCTGCAGTGCAGACTCTCTTAACTCTCTACAACTCCTTACTGAGGAGACATGACACCTAGCTGCACACTCATCTGAGGACCAAGGGTGGGTATGGAGCAAGGTTTAAGATCTTTTCTTGAAGTATTTCTATTATTGTTTGCAGGAACTAGGCAAACAGCAGGAGAACTTTACTGACCTCGGTGAGGATTTTGGGAAAGACTATGACTTCTCAGCCCGAGAGCCATCACATGCTCCAATGGACTTCTCCACTGCCCCTGGCAAGCCTCAGGAACACAGAGCCGAAGGCCCTGCTTACTCCTATGCAACAAATGGACCTTTTAGAAATGTTGATGAGACTGGAGATTCTGGCATGGGTCAGAAGCCTTTCCCTCCCAAAATGGATGCAAGGTTATTTGGAGGCATTAGGGACCGTGGAAATCCTTTTGCTACTGCCTTTGGACAAAATAGGGCTTTTCACCAAGACCATTCCTCAGTTGGTGGATTAACAGCTGAAGATATTGATAAAGCCAGACAGGCCAAAACAGGTTCAGGGCAGAAACCCTACAAACAGATGGTATGTTGTTTTAATTAAGGATTCTCAGTGTTGTGGTTTCTGTACTGGATTGTCCTTACTCACCTTCTCCTCTGTTTCTCTCATTTCTTCCTCTTCTGCTATTCCTTTTTCAGGAGGCAAAAGAGGGAAGTGTCAGTGCTCATTAACCCTGTGGTATTTGTTCTGTCAGTAGCTTTTCAGTCTCTCTTTTCACACTTGCTTTCTGTATGTCAGATAATCTGACACGAGAGGATGTTTATAAACTGTACATGGGCTTAGAATTGGACCTAAACTCCTCACAGTGGAGGCTGTGGCTTCCTGTGTGGCATCTTGCAGTTGTAGAGGTGGAGGCAATGTTGCCCTGAGCATAAGTAGATTGGAGAGCAGCATAGTTCACAATTATTGTGTTAGTGCTTCATGCCCTTGTGTGAGAGTGCAGAACCCACAGCAGAACTCACAGTGCAGATACTTGTCATCTGCTCTGACCTTGTGCCTCCTTCCCCACATCCAGTATCAGATGCCACTGTGGGCTCACTCATTCAGGATATTGCTTTGGTGAAACTGTGTACTTAGCTGCTCCTGCTGCTGTGCATGGAGGAACTGCCTACAGTCACGTGAATCTGATAACCCTCCATGAGTTCTAATTCCATGTGTGGAAGGGAGTTTGGGTTAGCATTGGGCATCTTCTCCAAGTTCAAAATAAAAGAGCTGCTTGTTGAAAATGAAAATGGGGTTTCCAGACATGGTTATTAGCTCTTCTGTCTTTCCCACCCTCTTGTCCTCTCCTCTGCTCCGTGTATGTTTCAGTTCATGGTGTGTCCGTTCTGCACCGTATTCCCTTGAAAATCTCCCAACAGATACAAGGCTTGGTTCAAGGAAAGCTTTCTGCAGCATGGAGTAGTTCAGGTGCTCTGGGTTGTGCTCTGACTCTGCAGGTGTCTGACCATGTGCCCAGTTAATTTGTGGATTTCTTGTTTCGTTTTTTCCTTCTCTCTCCACTGCAGCTCAGTGAGCGGGCCCGGGAGAGGAAGGTTCCTGTCACCAGGATCGGCCGACTCGCCAACTTCGGAGGTCAGTTTGCACTCCCAGGTTTGCCACGGCACGTGCTGGTTAATGGCTGGCTGTGACAGGGCTCCTGCTCTGCAGCACTGGCTGGTTCCATCTGCCAGTTCAGCTTGCTGATCGGAAGGTGCTTTGTCACAAACAGCTTGGTTAGCTCAGAGCTTGATTTGGGCTTTTTCATTGCTCTTAAGAGTTTGGGGCAGATGATTTTGGGGTGCATAGTAGAGCTGCACATCTTCATGGTGACACATACCGTGTGGGCTGTTTCAATGGGAGAGTGAGGTGCAGGTTGTTCCCCAGCCCTGGTCCTGCACATATGATTGCACTTTGAGGAAACTCTCCCAGTCCTTATGGTGTGCTGTTACTGTCAAGCAGAGACAGCTGGAGCAGCTGTTATTTCAAGTAATCTTTTCCCAACCTTACCCTTGCTACTTCTCTGAACAGTGTTTAAATATAAAACATATCCTCCTGGTATTCCTTTTTGAGCATGGGGAGATGGTAACAGTCAAGGTTTGATTTACTTAGCCATTGCTTGTAGACCATTTTCTCCCAGGAAGGATGTAAATTCTGAGCTTGTAAGATCAAGCTGAAACCTAAACGAATTTTAGATATAGAATGCAGAGTGGAACTTACTATGTCAAAAAGCAACTAAATATCTTAAGTAATATTGACAGATGATGCTTATTTAATGTCTTGTATCCAAAGCCATCAAAGGACTTACCATGTTCCTGAGGAAAAAGGGATCACAGTATTGCAGGTGGAGAGATGAACACAGCTAGTGCTACTTAGGTAATCATTAAGTGAGGAGTCTGTCTTTTGCTGTGGTTGGGTTTTTTTGTGACTGTAGTGTTTTGAGGTGATAGTGGCCTATCTAGGCTGTGAACAGTCTCCTGTGCCTCTTGTGATTTTTCTTCCACAAAATTTGATAGAGAAACACATGTGCAAAGTAGACATCCTTGTGTTACAGATCCCAGAAGAAAGAAAAATAACCTGTCAAATGTAGTTCAAAGCAACCATTATATAAAAAAAAACAATTATTCTTTCTCTGTGTGTCCTTTTGTCGGACTAATACACACACTAGGAGGAATTGGGACAGGGGCTGATCCTATGCAGTGCAGGAATAAACAGCAAGTCAGTTTTGTGATAAGTTTTTCATTCCTGTCAGATCTCTTTAACCCTGTAGTCTATTGCAGGCACTCTGGCTTCACAACATGCTTAGTATTCCTTAAGGGGAAGTAGGGTTCACGATCTGCTTTTTGGAGTAAGATCACTTCAAAACTCACTGGACTGTTTTCTTAAGCTCTGGTAGCACACAGGTCTCCATTCTAATCTAGCCTTGGCTTTTATGAGAAGTATCACAGCACTTTTCACTGTCATCTTCTGAGTTCATCTGTTGCTGCTTGTGAACAGCTGGTGGATGTGAAGTGGCCAAAGATGACCAAATCTTCTGTGAGCTTTGGGTTCCAGTGCTGTTGCTTTATGTTCCATCTTTTGGCACCCAAGGCTGTTGTGTTAGGGAAGGCTGACTCATGCTTCTAGGGGAGGTATAACCTGTCTTCTCCTAACCTCAAGGTAAAAACCAAAACAAATAGCCCCATCAGACCAAAACCACTAAGGGAGAGTAGGAAAGAAAGAGATTGTTTACAAGCAGCATCTCCAGACATATCTATGTGTGTAATTTATTTTTTTTGGTCTTGCTCTTCTCCTCCAGTTGTCTGCTTTATATGATTAAAATGGCTGGCAAGACAGAGTGCTTGCTTTCAGAGTGCTTCTAGGGGAAAACTGTGTTGCAGAAATGGTGTTCAGATTCTCTGGTCTCTGCAATCTCTTGTTAGCATTCATTGCTTATCTTTCCCTCTGAATTTTAATTTGCAACAGCAAAGAGAAACAGTACTGTCAGTACACTGGCTTAGCAAACAACAGATGTGGTCTATAGGTGGTTTATTTCAGTTTGAGATGTCCTTTGGTAATAATTTGGGACTTTGGACAAGGGCCTGTAGTAACAGGACAAGGGATAATGGCTTTAAACTGACAGAAGGCAGGCTTAGATTAGTTGTTAGGAAGAAATCCTTTATTCAGAGGGTGGCGAGGCACTGGCACAGGCTGCCCAGAGAAGCTGGGGATGTCCTATCTCTGGAAGTGTTCAAGGCCACGTTGGATGGGGGAGGATGGGGAAATACTGCAGGAAATACCACTGTTAACCTGTGGAATATTAGTGACCCAGCTATGTCCTTGCTTCCTAGGACATTCAAATGATTAGAATCAAACAAGGAATGGCAGAGGTGGGGTGATTATTTCCTGCTCTACCACCTGGCTCTTCACATTGCCTTGAAAATAATTAAGGGCAGGAGGCTGCTCCATATCCATGAGGGAATGTAGCATAAAGCAAGTAAGCTGTTTGTGCAGAAATTTTCTTGTGTGCTTCGGGATGCCATCTTCATTTGAAGACCCCAAGAAATCATTCTGGGAAATAAAGTGGTTGAGCAGGATTCTTCTCCTACAGTCTCCACACCAGTCAAACTAGCATTTGATTTTTTTTTTTTAAACACTCTTTTTTTTGGATAAAACCCACTTTTCCCCTTTATTTCCATAGAAGAACAGTATTATTTTAGGGTTAGATAAGATGGAAAGATGTTGAGTAGGTCAAAAACAGAGTTCATATAACTATTCCTGGGGTTCAGATAGCTGAATTCCCATGCTATTGGCATGATCCCATTCACACTTGAATCATTCCTCCTCTTGTATTTCCATGTTTTCTTTTGTCCCCTCCAGTGTTATAGGGAGTCTTCAGCTGTGCCATGATGTCAGGACACTGTGATGGGCAAATTAGCAACAGGAGGCAAAAATACTTGGACTGCTGAGTTTGCCTGGCTTCTCACCTCTTCTGAGGGCAAAGAATGTTTTACTGGAAAGTTTGAAGATCATGTTTTCCAACACTTGCATGTAATACTGAGCTAATATTGCTCTGTGATCAGCACAAGATCCTCTACTGAACTTTTTTGTCCTTTATATGTATTTTTGTATGCTTCTTGCAGCAGCCAGAGTGACTGCTCGTAGGTGTATTTATAGTACTAAATAGCATCCTTGATTTTTATTTATTTTTTCTTCCCAGGACTGTAATTGACAAAACAGATTTTTCTGCAGTTTTTTTGTTCCATGCTTGTTTTGTAGCCTGATGGGTCATCAGTTCCACCCACACAGTCCTTGATCTTTTCTTTATTTCCATTCTCCCTTCCTTGCCTTATTTGACTTTTCTAAGCTGTTCCTGTCTCCCTTAATCATATTCCTGGTTTCTAAGTTTATTATTATAATGTTATAATAAGATCCTTTTGCAATAAAGAAGATTCAGGAGGCTTGTGGTGAAGGCTAGATTTAATGTGATTTTAACAATTTTGAAAACAAAACGAGCAAAAACCTAG
This sequence comes from Eulacestoma nigropectus, assembly GCA_013397775.1. Classification (NCBI taxonomy): domain Eukaryota; kingdom Metazoa; phylum Chordata; class Aves; order Passeriformes; genus Eulacestoma; species Eulacestoma nigropectus. Next base: position 403,691 of record VZTE01006171.1, read on the forward strand.
TCTGTTGAGGTGTGTCAGTAAAGTACGTACAGGCCTAACAAGTGCAGGATTCAGATTGCCACGTGAGTGACAAGTGAGTGTATTGGGTTTGCTTGTCAAGGGTTTGGCTGCAGGGTGGCTTCTGTGAGAAGCTGCCAGAAGTGTCCCCCGTGTCCGACTCCAAGATGGCTCCAAGCCAGTGCTGTCAGCGATGGTGGCAGCACCTCTAGGATAAGAGTTAAGAAGGGGAGAAAACCTGCACAATTGCAGCTGGAGAGAGGAGTGAGAGAAACAGCCCTGCAGGCACCAAGGTCAGGGAAGGAGGTGGAGAAGGTGCTCCAGATTCTGGAGCTGAGATTCTCTGGCAGCCTGTGGTGGAGGCCATGGTGAGGCAGCTGTGCCCTGGCAGCCCATGGAGGGTCACAGCGGAGCAGAGATCCACCTGCAGCCCATGGAGGACCCCAGGGTGGAAGAGGTGGATGCTTGAAGAAAGCTGCGACATTGTGGGAAGCCCACAGTGGAGCAAGGTCCTGGCAGGGCTTGTGGACAGAGGAGCCAACACCAAAGCAGATTTGCTGGCAGGACTTGTGACCCTGCAGTGGGCCTGTGTTGGAGCAGCCTATTCTTGAAGGATTGCACCCTGTGGAAGGGGCCCATGCTGGGACAGTTTGTGAAGACCTGCAGCCCATGGAAAGCACTCACGTTGGAGAAGTTTGTGCAGAACTGTCTCCAGTGGCAGCAACCCCACGATGGAGCAGGGGAAGAGCGTGAGGAGTCCTCTCCCTGAGGAGGAAGCAGTGGCAGAAAAAACGTGTGTTGAACTGAGTGTAACCACCATCCCCTTCCCCTGTGTTGCTGTGGAGGGGAAGGAGGTAGAGAATTCAGGAGTAAAGTTAAACCCAGGAAGAACTCAGGAGGAGTAGGAGAAATGTCTTTTATGATTTAGTATTAATTTCTCATTATCCTACTCTGATTTGATTGGTAATAAATTAAACTAATTTCCCCAGGCTGAGTCTGTTTTGCCGGTGATGGTGATTGCTGAGTGATCTCCCTCTCCTTATCTTGATCCATGAGCCTTTCATTATATTTTTCTCTGCCCTGTCCAGCTGAGGAGCTTGCAGTGTGTGCTTTGTGGTGATTGTGGTGTTTTACGTGAACAAAACGAGGGCACAGGCTGCTCCAGGGGAGGGTCCCGCCCACCCCTGTGCCTGGCCTGCTGAGCAGAGTGATAACAGCCCATTCAGCTCTTGTTTGTTTTGTTGTATCAGTTGCTGAGCCAGAGGATTCTCCTGAACAGAACTGGTTCCAGATCATGTCTTGATGGGCCTGGTTTGAAGTGTCCTGGATGCTGCAGATGCCTGAAAAATATCTTAAAGAGCCACTCTGCTGGTATAGAACGAAATGGCATTTTCCAAGGCTGAAATAATCTGCATAAAGTGCAAAATGCAGGAGAATGGCTTTGTAGAGATGCTTAGGGATATTATTTCTCCAGGTGCTGAACCATGGCTGTTGAGCAATGCTGAGAACTGTCCCAAAATGATTAATCTTGGAGGAAATACACATCTTGCAGACAAGGAAAGTGAAGGACATCAGGAGTGCCCTGTGCAAGTAGATTAGTGGCCCAGAGGAGGAGAGTGCTTTTGTAGCACTGCAGGTTCTTTGGAGGGATGACTTGTTCCTCATAACAGGTGAACAGCAGCAGCTAAGCCCCATATAGATGCTTACTCATTTCCTCCCACTGCAGGAAGGAATAGGAAAGAGCAAAAACTTGGAGAAAGCTTGGGAGTTGAGATAAAGACAGTTTAAGAGGGGAAGCAAAGAAAGGTCCGTGTTCAAGCAAAGCAGCAAGAAGAGTTCATTCACGACTCCCTGCTGGCAGGCAGATGTTCAGCTACTTCCTGTGAAGCAGGACCTCAGCATCTGTAGTGGTTACATGGGAAAGCAAACACCTTAACCCCAAACATCCACCTTTTTTTGCAAGCTCGACTGCTAAGCAGCAGCAAACACTGTGATTATAGTTTGAAGATGCTTGAAGCCTTTGTTTAAACTTCAGATCTTTAAAGCTTAGCAGCTGTTTAACCATGCACTCGTTTTTGCCCGACTTTAGTTTTTTTAAAACTGTTGTTGACTGGTGATTGAAGTTCAGGGTTTTTTTGGAAATTGGACAGAGTGGAGCAGTGAGGAAACTGTAAGAGCACCTATTGAAAAAGAAGCTCTTTTTCTAGTGCAGTCTACAATATTAGTACAGATGCTCAGCTGTGCACATCCATGAGAGGGAAGGTTCAAAACACATTCATTTGTAGTCTGATCTTGCCCACACTGATGTAAACCCAAGCTGCTTTTAAACAAGCTATAACCTCTCCAGCTTTATTCTGGAAGATAAGAGTAGAATCTGGTTCCTAGTCTTTCATTTACCTTAGAAGTGGTTTGTCTTAATGATGAAGAGATTAGAAACTTCAGATACATTTTATTTTATGTCCAGGCAGTAAATCTCATAGTTTTTAATTTTAGACATTGAGCATAGAGCCTTTAGAAGACGATGTGATATTTTTAATTTGAAACCAATTACTGCCAGTCAGTTCAGTCTAGGTCTGATAATGACCAAGCTGATTTATGGTGGGGAGCATTGTTTTGGAGGTGGTGAAAGTGGGATCAAGGCCAACAGAAATGTTCTGTGAGTGGTATTTAGTCTAGAAAATCACATCTTGTTGATGAGATACATCTTTATTGCCTTCCTGTCTGACTCTTGGTACTGCCTGCTCCAAGTTACTGTCTTGGATGTGGGATCTGATTGGAAATGATCGTGTATCAGCATTTTTATAGGTGTTGTTTATACTGTGTTTGAAAAGCCTTTTTGCTTGTTTTCTGTGAAGCCTAGGGGTGTTTTTTTCACTTTGTTTAGCTTATAAAATCTCTGGATTTCTGGTGCAAAACAATTGCTCATTGGTGATGCATGGTTTGGCACAATTGAAGGGTCTGCACAAGTTAGCTTCTAACATCAGACTTCCTTAGGCTTCACGTTGTCATTTCAGAGTTGCAACTCCATAGGAAAACTTGCAGAAAATATAGAAAAATTTAAAAAATCAAATAAAACCCAAACACAAACCATCCCACAAAAAACCCCACCAAACAAAAAAAAAAACCAAACAAACCAAAAACTCAAAACCCCAACCACCTTGTAATGTCACTGACACCTCCTGTGCTTCACCTTATGCAGGATTCTCTGGCCCAGTGCACGTAGTCTGTAAGGTTGAAAGTAGAACTGCTTGTGAAGCAGATGAACTACACAAGCTTGAAATTGTACTGGGAGAGATGGGGTTGTAGTTATTTGGTGGGGGAGAGGAAAAACTCCAGTGCAGGATGAGGCCAGGCTTTCTCACTTGAGTCTACAAAACTTGTCCATGTGGTTCTTCCTGCACACATGCAAAATGCCATGTGCTGGCCAGCTCCGCTTCCTTCATTGTGCTGACTTTGTTCCCTGGTTGTTTTACCTGGGAAGTTTTCCAGTAGTGCCTTGAGGAGGGCTTGGGGTGCTTGGAAAACAGGTGCACCCAGTACTGTCAGCAGTGTGGGAGTACAGCACGGCAGGGTGCACCACTGCTGAGGAGATGTGGAGCAGCACCATCTGTTCTGGTTGCCCATGTCATTTATTATCCAGAAAAATAAATATTTTGATACTGGGAAGGCAGTGAGACCTTTGGTAGTATGGATTGCTGCGTGATTAGATCTGTGCCTCATTTAATCCTTGGTGGCTTTGCTCTGGTTAGCGGAGGCAGATAGTGCTGCCTTTGTAGTCTTAGCTTAACCTGTGGCTGTGAAACAGCCCCCTGGAATTCACTGCTTGCCAGGGTGATAGTTCATGTGGAGTGCTGGTTTTTTGTCTCCTGGTCTTACTGTTGCTGTGTGGGATTACTCCCCAGCCCAGCTCCTTGGGACTGCAGGTTACAACAGTGCTGGTGTAAGGTGAGCCTCGGGGGAAAACGTGTTTCTGTTCATCACAGTAAATGAGCACGTGGAAGGAAGAGATAGCTAATGAGCACAATTAAATTTATTGCTTAGACAGCAGGGTTGCAAAACCTTACACTCTATTAGCAGTGGCTTCATCCTAAATACAGTTTTTCCTCCTGCTATGGTGGCATGGTGGGGGGTGAGAGGGATTCTGTTCTCTCCTGAGAATTGTACTTTGAGAACCATGTTTGTGAGAGTTTTGGCTTCTGTTTTTGCCCTTTTTTTAAACTCCATGGTTTGAGTCTAGAGCAGGACATCAGCCAGAGCACAGAGCTCTGAGTAACACTTGTGACATGCTTTATAAAAGCCAGATGTCCCAGACTGGCCTAGCCTATGATTCTTGGCTGGCATGCTGGGCTGAAGAAGTACAGGAGAAAACTCTTCAGTGTTAAGTGAAGATGACTCCATTGCAAAACCCAGGATGCTCTAATAGAGCTGTTGTGCATTTGAATGTGTGGCTTAAAGTTAATTACCAAAAATGCCTCTGTATGTGGCTTGGAAGTTTTTTTCATTCTGACTTGAGTCTTTTTCTTCTTATTTTAAAGGACTAGCTGTTGGTCTTGGCATTGGGGCTTTGGCAGAAGTGGCAAAGAAGAGCCTTAGACCTGAGGAACGCAGTGGTAAGCCCTTTCAATTTCTTTCTGTTTTTCTTTTTTCCTCATCTTTATTTTATCCCCAGGCACAGTTTACCTGCATTTCCAAGATTTGTATTCTTTTGAAGGCTGGATGGTGAAACAGAATAACAGGAGGATATGGATAGTTCTTGTATTTTCAATATAATCCTTCATCTGCTGGCTCTTCTCCCATCTCACTAGGCCACAGCCTCACTACATAGACAGAGGTCAGAGGAATATTCCTGAGAGAATGTGTTTGTGCCAGCACAGTTTCTACAGCTTTGCTTTCCCATAGCCAACCCTGAGGCTGAATCCTATCCCTGTGCCCATTCTTGGATTGTCTTGACTTAACAATTCTTTTTAAACTGTTCAGTGAAACCATGTATTTCTATCAATACAGAAACTTTAGATGAGCCTGTGTGTCTGAAAATTTTGTTAGTGGTTGCAGTCTGTTTGAAATTAAAGGATGTTCTGCCTAGGAGGAACTTGGAGGATGGTGGCTCTCTTGTAAGAGAGACGAAGCACTTTATGCTCCTGTTAAATGGCAATTATCTATTTCCAATATCTCTCTTTTGCTGCCTTCTAAAGGATCCTCGTAACATGCAAAATGCTGTGCTGTGCAAATCGACCTGATCCTCCTTCCTTCCCAGTTTATTTGAAGTTGGAGGTAAAATGTTCCTAAGTTGTACCTGATCATGTCATGGTGGCTTTCTTCTAAGCATATGTGTTGGTAAAATATGGTGGGGTGTGTGTGGGTCAGTGGTTTAGAGCATAGAAATACATGGTGTTCTTCTCCAGAAAACATGAGATTACTCTAAAGTTTATGGTTCCATCCTCTTGTTTGTTATCCAGGAAAAGCTTTGGTGGGGTACTGCAAAATATTGAGATCTGTTACAGTTGCTGCAGGCTGTTTGGTCTTCAGCTGGTCTCTCTGGTTTGGCTGGTACGGTTGTGTGTTTAGATAACTTTCAGTGACTGGAGGGAGCTGATGAAAGGTTGAAATACTTGTAGCTAGAAGTAAAAATGAAGTCAAATCATTCCTGGTTCAGAAACATTACTGTGAGATAATGACAACTGCTGGGTCCTTTTAGTTTTAATCTGGGGCTGGTAGTATTCTACTACACAGCCAGTTTCTGTCTTCACCCTGGTCATCTTTGGGGGTGGAAGAAGGATGGAAACTGAACCTCTGTTTCAGGAGGTACTGGAGTGGCTGAAAAATGAAGACATTTGGAGAGGGGGAAAACACTAAATAAACTAAGCAACTGAACAAAAAAATCCCAACCAAAAGAAATTCCCAAACCCTAGAACAACACCTCAGGGTGTGAAACGTATTCCCATTAGTGGGAGGCAGGGGTTGTGGACGACCCAGGACTCTGCTTGTACTTGGAATACCAAGATGCAAATATTGACAGCAATGCAGAGCAGCCCAGCAGAGAAAAAGGATCCTTGGCAAAGAGTTCTTGTTTCTCTCTAACACCTGAGATGTTTGAGGATGGGTGGATTTCTTTGCTTTGATTTAAAAACATGCATCCAGGCAAACACAGCCCATCCTGTAGAGAATCCTTGCAGGCTTTTTGCTTTCAGCACTTGGGATGTTGATACCTGTTGGAAGCTGATGATTTGTGTTGCTTTTAACAGCGGCGGAATTGCGCAACTGTTGGTATTTCTCTGCTTGCCAGAGTATTTTCTAATTGGGCACACCCCAAGTGAAAACATGAGCTTCCAGAGCTGTGAAGTTTGAGGGAATAACATGAACTTTGTTCTTCTCTCTTACAGCATGAGAAGGATTTTTTTCTTTTTTTATTTAGAGGGCAGCAGACACTTTCTCCTTGGAATAAAGCAATTGCACGTCTGAACTTTTTTCTTCTTGATGGGGAGACTACTATTTTTCTGTGTCAGAAGCCTGCTCTAGTGTCTTGAATCCTGCTTTGGAAGAGTGATTTTCTTGAATAAACCTTGATTAAAAAACAAGGCAATGAGAACTGCCAACTTCAGTGCTAGGCAGGGAATTAGAAAATGACCTGGCTTTTATTTTTAGGTGTTTGTTTGTCTTTCCTTGTTGCTTCCCCTCTTGCTGTCAAGTCTGCTTAGATAAGATCTTGGAGCAGTGGTTGTGCTGTGAAGGGGAATAATTTCAGTAGTGGAACTGAAAATGGACCAAGAGCAGCAAGTGTGGAGGTGAGGCAAAAGTGAAAGACTTCCAGCCTTCAAACTCTTCTGGAGCTTCTCAGGCCAAAGACACAGGAAGGTTTCCAGGTGACTCAGCTACAGCCTCTAGCTAGTGTCCTTGGATGTGTGTTTTCCACAGTATTTCAGAGTGGTGGGTAAGGCTCCATGAATGAGAGGTCTCTCCATGGGCTCTGCTCCTGCAGAAATGCACAGCAGAGGAGATGTTCACAGCGAGAGTCCCAAGATTCCATTTTCCTATTGTTCTTCTGACAGTACCAGCCTGAGCTGTTCTTGGGGCAAATCTCTTGGCATAAATACCTTTACATTTCTTTAAAAGTACCTCTGCACCCCTTTCCTGATTTTAGCTTGAGGCATTTGTGCCCAAGTTTTGTGGCTGCCAGCACCATGACTTTGGTCATGGGCTAAGACCTGTCTCTTTTGAGAATGACATATTGTCCTGTTCCTGGGAAGCTGCTAGAGGATGTAATTTCTCTCCCTACTGTTGCAATATTAATAGTAACTTCTTGACACTCCACACTTAAGTAGGATGTGTGTATGCCCAAAGGCATGCCTAAGATTTTCACACTCTCACTGGCATCCAGGAGTAACGAGGAAGAGCTTTCTCTTGGTTGCCCTCCTCTTGCCTAGTTAGTACAAACTGAAGTGTCTTTACACCTTTAAAATGGAGTTAGAAACACTGGTCCTTTAATCCCAACCCCAAAGCCAGACACTCCTGAGCTGTACCCATGATCCTGATAGCACAGCTTGTACTTCTTCTTTCCATTGCTGTTGTCAGAGGGACTGCAAATTCCTACTCTCCTGCACGTTCTCTAGCAATTGTGCTAGTGCTGATCTGTTTTTTCCTGCTCAGTTTCCCCATCCTTGCTCAGTAGCCACAGGACCCTTCTCTCTCTACTTTGGATTGTCTCTGTTTCCATAAACAATTCACTTCTTCAGGGACTCAGCCTAGAACAAATATATCTGGTGTAAGAGTTGGTGAATTTCTTCCTTTTCCATCCAAGCCTGATGTCCTGGACATAAATTCTTTCTGCTGCCAAATTCTTGTGAGTAGGTGCAGGTTTCTTTGGTTTTTTGTGGAGCTTTTTTAAAGGGCTTAAGGCCCTAATGCTGCCATCTTTAAGTGGTTTGGCTCATCTTATTTTGTTAAAAAGAGGATGACTTATTTGATTTCCAGTTTGAATTTTCCTGGTAGGCTGATAACTCCTCTGTCACTGGTGACCTTGATGGCAGCCTCAGTATTTAAAGTGTGTATCTACAGTATAAGGCCCACACAGGGTGGGAATGGGAAAGTAGAATAAATTCCCAGGGATTAAAATTAGAGTGCCCAAATAAACAGCTGCTGTTAAAAGTAAAGAGACTCTGGGTTCAAGGACAACTTTGTCACTTATTAATGACCTGTCCAGGGCGGTTCTTCAGGCACTGCACAAATGCCAGGCTGGACAGAGCCCTGACAGGCTGGCACTTGGCCTGGATTTGAACACAGAGAGGTTTTCTTTTGAAAGGGAGTAATGCAATATCCTTGGGTTGTCAGTCCCAAGTGCTTAGGCCATGTTCTTGAGTATTCCCTTGCCCCAAAGTTTCTGTGGCAGATGGTCCTAAAACAAATACAGACAAAGTCCAGTCCCTAGTTCTCCATTTGACAGTGGCAAAGAAGGTGGAAAAGGAGTGATGCAGCTGTGAGTTGCACACAGATTTGGAAGGGTTCATGGTAATTCTGAATTTGGAAAGGAAAAAAAATAAAGTGGGTCAAGCACTAGTGAGGGTGTCTGCCTGCTGCCTGTTTTGTGGAAGAACTCACAGGCTCAGGCACTGTGGCTGCAGGAGCCTTAATTTCTGAGGTGTCCATGTTGCCACAGCTTGTATGTGACTTCTGTTTGCCATTTTTTTCTTTGCATGATGAAATAGGTGAAACTAGCTTTGTGATTTCAAGATGGGGAGGAAATAAGGTGAGGCACCAAAAGGTGCCAGCCATCTTTGGGTAAAATGTTAACTTACTGAAAATTGGTATATTTTTTCATGAACTTGTGGTGGGTTTTAGCCCTACTCTCTTTCCACCCAGCCTTGGAAGCTTGTGTCTATTTTCTCTCTGCTTGCCATTTACATAGTCCTGCTTTTCACTCTTGCTTCCAGGTCACCTTCTTGTTCATGCCCACTTGTAGCAAAGTACATGAGCAAGGGCTGCTCCCGCGCTGTTAGGCTGCCTGGTGATCAGGTATTGCCCCTGGAGGCTTGACTTCAATGAGAAGCCTGCCAGGACAAGAGGATTTGGGACTGCTTGTGTTTGGCTCTTTCTCTGATAAGACTTAAAATTGTCAGGGTTCACTTGCTTCTGGAGGTGGCTTTAATCATTAACTCCTTTATTGTGCTGCTGACTCGAAGGAGGATGTTTTTGTGTGCAGTGGTGTGAAGGAAGGTACAGCTTTGATTCAGTACTTTCCTAGATCTTGTCTGTCATCTCATACAGGGATTTGCCTCATCATTGCTAAGGACACAGTTTTCCTGACAGGACAGTTAAGAGACAACTTTTCAAGTGTGCAAAGCCAGATCTTTCTGCCCTGGGTAGCTCTACCTATTCAGTCTCTGAGGCCCCTTACATCCATTATCCAGAGCAAAATGTGCTCCGAGGATTGCAGTGTGTTGGAAGTAGTGAATTCTGGACCCCTCCTGCTTTTCCATATCTTGCTCTCAGGAGCAGGACGGCTGTCCTGTGTACTCCTGGTGGTTCTATTCCTCTCTTCTCTTTTCCTGTACATTCTCGACTTAGGACAGGGATTTGTAGAGAGATGTCCCACATGCAGTGCCATCTTGCTGCTATCCCACAAAACAGATGAAGGAAAGAGGGGGGATGAAGGGCAGGAGAGCAGCCTGCACCTCACACATCTGTGCTCTGCCAGTGGAGAGTTCTGTGGAATCACTTCTGCAGGGAAGGTCTGTAAGCACTCCAGCTGCTTGCAGGGACTAAAGGGTGTCTGTCAGATCAGTAACACGCTTGGCACCTTAAGGAAATGGTACCAAGTTGTGGGAGCTACCAGAGTTTAGACAGCAGTCTGTCTCTCTTATTTCTCCTGTCCCCTGGCCAGTCTAAGTCCCTCCGTGTACCTTCCTGAGAGCTACCAGGAGATGGAGAGGATCTCTGGCTGCTCTAGTTAGCATGACACACCAGTAATTTCCTTCTGCTGCCTGAGATCTCCAGGGCTGTTTTCATCTGCTGTGCCTTTTTGGGTGCTGATTATTGTTTATAGGGGCTTCAGCTGTTCTGTCCTCTGTTCCCCTAAAATATTCTAAAAATGATGTAGCTGCAAGATCAGCATATTAGCTGTGAGCTCTGCAGCCTGGCTGCAAGGCTTGACCTTGCTCCTGCTTGGCTCTCTGTCAGCAGGAGCTGATCTGCAGCCCCAGCAGAAGTGGTAGGCGAGTGTCTGCCTGCCTGCTCTGTCCCTGCTCTACTGGGCATTGCCCTGGAAGGTAGTTCTGGGTTGCTTCTCCCAAAGGGACCATCAGGGTCTCCTTCCCCTCTCCCTTAATAAAAAAAAAATTAAAGTAGAGGGGAAGTGCTTCTTATGCCACCCAATCCCCCTGTTGCATACTTGGAACTGTGGCACTGGTGTGCAGATGGCTGCATGACCTCTATGAGCCTGTCAGACATCAGGCTTTACCCACTCTTGGGGACAGGAATGTGTGTGTTTGAGTGTGCGTATTTTGGCCTTGTTCTGTGCAAGCTTCCACCCTAAGAGGTTGGAAGAGGCCTGTTGTTGGTCTGTGCCAGTGTGCTGACAAGGCTTTTGAGGATTCCCCCTTGCTGTGGGTCACTCCTGCTGCCCTTCTGAGGCTATGGCTGTGCTGTAGCCCATGGTGTGGGACCCAAGACAGCTTTGCACAGTGTTTTAGGCTGTGCTGGCTGGTACAGTGAGTTCAAGCACCAACATCTGCCTGGGACCCCAGACAGTTTGCAGAGCAGCACAGACATTCTTGGAGGCTGTGACTTGCTGCTCCTGGCCCTCAAGCCAACGATGTCAAAGTTGTCCCAAGGCACATGTACAACTTCAGTCCGTGCCCCTGGATTGCAGTGAAGGCACTCAGTGTAGTCCTGGTTTGATTTCCCTAGGGAAAGGCAAATCTGTTGAATGTGGGCTAACACAGTGGAGTGGGCTTGCCAAGATAAGGGTGTTCTTCATTCATACTCTCTCCTTGCCCTCAGGGAAGAAAGCAGTGATGGATTCTAGCCCATTCCTGTCGGAGGCCAATGCAGAAAGGATCGTGAGGACCTTGTGTAAGGTCCGGGGAGCGGCACTAAAGCTGGGACAGATGCTGAGCATTCAAGGTAAGTGGCAGCACAAGTCCTCAGCTGTCCTTAGTGCTGCCAGGTGTGACACAGGGTCTGCTGTCTGCCAGCAGGCAGTGTCAAGTGAATGTGGAGACTGGACAAGTGGCTTTCTCCTGTGAGAGCAGTGGTGGAAGTGTTTGGGTTCCATCTAATCCCAGTATGAAGTAAATAGATGTATGCACTATGCACACCACCACTCTCCCAATGTCCTTATTGTGTATAACTGAAATTGGCTGACAGTAGAGTGACACTGTGAATTTTAGTGTCTGTGTTACAAGCAGTTGTTGAGAAGCAGAGCTGTATTACACTCTAATTGCAGGTGTCCTGCTAGAAAGGAGGAGGGTGACAACAAGAATGTGATCCTGTTCTTTGTTCACCAAAAGCGGTCAAGGTTATATCCACAATGCCCTCCCATTATAGCAACCTGTTTGTGGTTTACGTGCTCTGTGGGCACTGAAGTTTTACTGGAAAGGCCAGTACAGCTGATAATCTTATCAGGTATAAAACACTTGTTTCCATCCTCAGAAGGCTTCAAACTGCTATTTATCCCATTGAGCTCTGAGGCCACTGACCACAGGTGAATGCATGAATGACATCAGTGTCTGCACTGAACTGTTAGGTTACTTGTGGGAGATGGCAGGTGTGCTCAGTTCAAACCTTATCTGGATCTTTCCAATTCACCTTCCTGCCCAGCCTGATAGGGAAGGAAAGAACCAGCCAAAAATAGCTGTAAGACTTGTCTGGAAATAGCTTTCAATATATTACTGAAACTGAGTAAGTGTCTGAGTGTTTGAAGTACTTGGTTTGCTTGGCTTGTGCTTCTGCTTGAATTTTTGTAGGTATTAGCTGATGAGACTGGATCTAGTAGAGTATTAAATAACTTGGGCTCACCAACAAAGCAAGATCAGTTCCTTGTTCCAGAGAGCCCTGACTGGCATTTCACTTGCTAATCAGTTGGTTTAGGTGGGTGCCAGGCTGATGGCCACCTGGCAAAGCCTAGTGGGAGGCATCAGCTGCTGTGTCAAAGGCTGCCACCCACATGCTGTTTTCTCACCCTCTAGAAACTGCCAGGTGCCACTGATGGCTCCCAGTGCAGATCCAGGAGGAGCTCCTGTGCTCCTTGCTTTCCAGTGTCTCTGGTATGTGGGCTGAGTGAGCCATGCCTGGAAGTCAGCTCTGCAGTTAAACTCGTCTACCATAGGTGGGATTAATTTCAGATTCTTGGGACACTACTGAGTTGTGCTTGATGTGTGCCCAAGCCTGGTCACAGCTGCCCTAGGCCTGGATGTGAGTGCAGAGGGAGTAGCCGTGAAAGGCTGGCTCTGAGGAGCAGAAATGCTCTGGATTTTTGTAACTTGCCTGCTGTCTCCTAATATTACGGTGCTCTGGCAGGAGTGTCAAATACTTGTTGATTGACTTCACTCTGGTGTGAAGAACCGGCCTTTAGCAACCTTGGTGGTTGTACCCAGCCCTCATTTGGACTCTTGCTATAAGTGTGTGGGCTCTGCTGTGCCTGGCACAAACACAGGCCCATGGTGACCTTGCTGGGGGACAGCTGTGGTGAAATAAATCAGACACCATCACCAATGCAGAGTGTCTGTTTCTTGGGCTGGCTATTTGTACTGGAGGCTTTCATGCAGGTCCTGCCACTTCATGGGCTTCTCTGTGGCCTGGTGAGTTTGAATTCACTGCTTCTATCAGCAGGTCTGGGTGCTAACTGAGAGCAGGAGCTCCCTGCAGCAGTGTCCTTAAAACCCCTAATGTCTGCTATGTCTCCCTGATGTGAGAGTCGGTGGATTTGTTAGGGACCCACATTCCTAAAGGTCCTGCACAGAAGAGATGCCAAAGGCCCCCAGTCATCCTGTGTTCTGGGAGATATTGGAAAGGCAGCTGCATTTGCCAGCTGAGAGTGCCCTGCCTTGGCTCCTGCTGCGTGTTTTGCTCCAGTAAGGCCTCACCAGTTGACCACAAAGACGTAAAACCTTATTCATCAGCGTGTTGTAAGCCTGGCTTTGGCCGAGTTGCTTCCACAGCACGACTGATTTTTGACATTGCTGCTGAGTTTCTGTACAGTCAACCTGGACTTGCAGGTTCCTTGGCTATTTGACATTGTGCTCGTGAACAAAGAGCGGGGGTGGTCAAGTACCCCAGCTAAGGATGGATGCCCTCTCAGACTAGGGGTTGCAACCCCTTGAGAGGTTTATGGATGTCAGCAATAAGCAAAATAACAGAAGCTGATCCTGAATGCCTGTGGCAGATGCTGATGCCTTAATACAAATAGCTTCTGGGAGCAGGAGTTGCTCTTGGTGAGATTCACTCTCCTCCTGCCCAGTCACCCTTGGCAGTGCAGGTTGCATGTTGCAGCATGATGGTTAATACCTTCACATACCCCTGAGAATAGTTTTTGGAGTGTTCAGAGGCTGGGCAGTGATACACCATCAGTGACAGAGCAGGTGTTTCTTCTGGTGTTTTGCAGTGCACACGCAAATGCAATGTCTCACCTTCTTGCGGGTTTGTAACGTCACAGCAGGAGTTCTACTCACTATTCCTGCAAAGCCTGCTCATCTCCAGCTTGCAGTGATGGAATGGGAGCTCCTCTTAAAAACTCCTGTTAGTTCCACAATGGGGTGGTTTTTTGTTTTTGTTTTTGGTTTTTTTTTTAGTACTTTTAAATGCTGCTGTGGCTTCAGTGGGAATTTGAAACAATGCTGAGTGTTAGTGTCACATCTCTGCATTATTTATCTTTTTCTCTCCGTTCCTTTTCACCCGTCTTCCCAGGACAGTCCTCTTAAGGTCACTGTTTGTTTCTTGTTTCCTAGGATAGACATAAGGTGGTTCATGCATACGTATTTGGAGAAGAACAATAAATTTGTGTTTGAATGTCACAATCACATGTGCAGGTTCAGTTCTCAGGATCAAGGCCTGTAGTCTGGACTTTTCCAGTGCTGGGAGAGCAGCAGATAAATCCAATTCCTCCATAATCATTTATGAAATGAAGAGTTTGCTGGAAATGGTAGTTTTTCTCTGCGTTGTTATTGAAGCCTTTGCTCAAGCAGAAGACTAATCTTTCAAGATGCCCCAGCCCCTCCTCTTTCTTATGAACGTAAATATTTGCTTGCTAAATCCTTCTGACTTAAAAGTTTTGGCTCAGTTATGTTCTATTCTGCCCACTTGTAGTTGCTCTGCCTTTGGGCAGTTGTTTACAGTAGCAGATGCTGAATCCTGATTTCTCCAAGAGTTCAGTACTTGTGTAAGTGGTGTTTTACCATTGCGCAGCGTTCTCGAGGAGCTGCTGCCCCTTAAAATGAACTGGATTAAACCACATGGGGAACCTTGGAGCGTTGGGATGGCTCTCCAGGGGTCCCTTCTGTGACCTGTGTTTCCACAAGGCAGTGGCCTCTCCTAGACCTGCATGTTGTACTGCTGCCAGCCAGAAGATGGGCTGGTGTGTGACAGAGGCAGAGCACTCTGCTCTTGGGTCTGTGCAACCTGTCACTACACCAAAAGAACTATTTCCAAAACCTTCCCTGGGTTGTGCCTGGGGCAGGACAGCCTGACTTGTCTGAATGCAGGTGCACATCTCTTTGTGTGTTGGAGAATGCAGTGCCTGCACTGACTGCTGAGTGCTTTCCCTTGGCAGATGACGCCTTCATCAACCCCCATCTCCAGAGGATTTTTGAGCGTGTGCGTCAGAGCGCTGACTTCATGCCAATAAAGCAGATGATGGTGAGGAATATTCCTGAGTGCTTATCAGGGAAAGGGACAATGACAGAATGAATGTCACCCATGAGGGAGGTGGATGGGGATTTTAAAGAGTTTTCTTTCAATGTTACATATTTTCAGTTGTGGGTAACGTGTGATTCCTTCTCTCAATTATGTGCTGTCTTTTCTATCAAAAAAGTGGAAGTTTGGCTCTAGACAGAGGGGAAAAACTCTGGGAGTTTTTAATGTCCTGAGATTAATGTTGGTGGAGCAGAATGCTGCACACAAATATGGTTACAGGGTCTTGTTAAGTGTAGTCTCCTCTTCTGTTTTCTCTTCTCTTTCTCATGGGTCTTAAGCTGGTGTCTAGGTATGTCTACATCCCATTTTGGAAATGGGCTTACAAGCCTTAGTCTGCTGGAAAATTAACAGCAGCTTTGTTCTTAGCATTTTGGTTAACTTGCCATCAGGAAGACCCAGAATGAAGCAAACTAAGTCTGCTTTCCCCAGTGCATATGTTCTCTGTAAATTAATGTGTAAAGGGTGGTGCAAAAGGAACTGCCACCACTACTTATCTTCCGAAAGACACTAAGCAGAGCTAGAACTTAAATACGGCAGTCTGGCAGGGTAGCAAAAAAGCTGTTGAAGCAGGCTGTGATGTTTAATTGTCAATATTGCCTTAAAGAGAGTCATGCCTGGATTGCTTCTGTTCAGCTTGGCAGCATGATGAAAGAGGAGAAATAGCTAACTCCTTGCTCATTTTCTGGAAGACAGCAAGTGGCACCTAAAAGGGGTTGTTTGTATTGCCAAGGCAGCGATGTTTGTGTTTAAGATTTCTGTCCTTTAGGGCAGAGCCTCACAGAGATCTGATCAGCATGTCTTCAGTGCTGGGGCAGCATTGCTGGCTGGACCACTCCTTGCCTTGGTGTGCAATGACAAGGCACAGAGGATGATCCAGAAAGCAGGTTATAGGTACTCAGAACTCAGTCACCTTAGAGGAACATGATTTTCAAGACTGAAAGTCTTAAATCTTTGCTTCTCATACCTTGATCCTTTCTATTTATTTGTAGAAAACTCTGAACAATGATCTTGGCCCCAACTGGAGGGATAAACTGGAGTCCTTTGAAGAACGCCCCTTTGCTGCTGCTTCAATTGGTCAGGTTCATCTGGCACGCTTGAAAAATGGGAAAGAAGTTGCCATGAAAATCCAGGTGGGCTTTACAGACCAGCCTTGTCTTGTTTGAGCCCATAGAAGGGCAGGGGAGCTGCCTGTGTGCTGCTAGACAAACAAGAAACATTTTAATGCAAGTGAAGATAGGGGTCTAGTGATGTCTTACCTAGTGTAAGCTGACTGGAAAAGACAGGAAAGGTTTTGCAGCTTGATCCAGTCTGAGTGCAGGTGAGCAGTTGACATCCCATAGAAATGCCACTGCAGCATGGGATAATGGTGCTGAGGGACTGCTTGTACTTTTAGGGCTGTATGGGAGGGTCCCACCTGCTCAATAGGTCCGTCCTCTTTCTGGGATGTGCACATGCCCCAGGCCCTTTCTGGGTGTCAGCAACCTCAGGTGGCTGTTTCCAACAAGACTGAGTTCTAGAGCTAAAGCTCCTTGTACAGAACAGTTTATAATCCAAAGGAGTGAGGTCCCTTGCTGACTGAGCAGTATCCCAGGCAAAGCTGGTCAACTCACTGGTCGGTTTTTGTAGTGTGAGAGACCTTAGAAATAGTTTCAATGGGTGCTGATGTCTTCTGAAGCCATTTGTGTCCCAAATACTCTCTGAAGTCAGGCCAAGGTAACAGCAGCAGAAACTCAACCCTCTGGCAGCAGCACACATTCTCCTCAGCAGTGCAGGCTCCTTCCCTTCTTGACAGACAAGGTGAGAACAGGAAGAGGAGCCTTTGCCAGGACGGGGCTGGGGCCTCACCACTTGCCCTACTGCTGGGAATGACACACTCTGGGGCTTCCAGGGGTGTGTGCTTTCAGCTGTGGGAGGGAAATGACTGACTGCCGTGACTGTTGTGGGATTTGTGTGTCTGAGAACCCGTCGTGTCTTGGGAGAATTGCCATCAGAGGATCTGAACGAGCCATTCTGATTGCAAGGAGCTGCATCTGTCTGTCCCCTGGTTTAGCTGCTGGGCTTTGAATGAGCTTTTAGAGGAGGGATGTGTGGCTCAGGAATGCCCTGGCTCATTGTCAGGACATAGGTGGCTGTGATGTGGGGGCAGGGGATGCTGAGCCAGGTGTTTTTATCAAGCCCTGTACAACCAAGTCGTCTAAACTCAACACTGCCCTCTCCCATTCTGTCCCACAGTACCCCGGAGTCGCCCAGAGCATCAACAGTGATGTCAACAACCTGATGGCTGTCCTGAGCATGAGCAATATTCTCCCTGAAGGTAAAAAGAGACCCTGGCAAGCCCTGTGTTCCCACTGGTGCAGGTTGAGTTCTGCCAACCCCTCTCAAGCAGTGCATTTCATGTGTCTCTCCACAGACAGGGGAAAAGGATTTAGTTATCCTTAAGTCTGCCCAGGAGCAGATTTCCTGCAGAAAGCCAGGAGAGGGAGTAGATGTGGGCAGAGGGTACATAGCCAGCCTGGGGAGCCATGCTCTGTTCCCCTGTCCTGCTGCAGAGCTGCTGCTGCCTTTGCTGAGCATGTGCCTGCTCCAGTGCCCACTCGGTGGGGTGGGAAGTGCACCTGTATTTTTTTCTGGCCATGTGTATGCATACACCTGCCAGAGTAACCTGCACTTGGCTCTGTGTGCTCTCTATAGCGACAGACCCGGAGGGATTCTTGGCAAAGTATAAAGTGCTGGGAATACTCACTTCTGATGGCTTTCTAGGCTTGGAGTGTGGGCAGTGTTCAGGTGAGGTAGTCTTGCTTTGTCCAGTTATTTTCTGGTACATTTGGCAGAACTCATTCTTCTCTCTGTTTCCTGGTAGCCCTCCATGCCTGTCATTCTGTGCTCTTCCCAGATGTTCTCTGTTCTTTCCAATCAGAATTGTGGAGAACTGTCAGTCTCAAAACTTGCTCAGTGTCCCAGCACATGGATAAGTCCCTTTTCCCACAGGGAATGCAGGACTTACTACTCCTTTTTCCAAATACCTGCCTGCAGCAGCTGTAAATCTTAGTGGGACTGTACTAAAATCAGGCTGGGTGCTGACAAAATCTGGGACTGTTCTCTCTGGTGGCTGGGCAGGGCCCTGCAGAGGCTGCTGCAGTCCCAGCTGTGTCTGGCACAAGAAGTAGATTGGCTTTCCAACTTCAAGACTAAGAAGACTGGGCTTGGCATCTCAGGCCCTGGCTACGTGCTGCTGCTGCAGTGTGCTGTGTTAGTCATGCTGACTGTTTCTACCTGGCAGTGCCTGCTCCCACTTGGAGGCTGATATGGCTTGGAGCCCTTTTTTGCTGCTTTTGCCCAGCGTTTGGGTGCTTGTCCTTGGTGTGTGTCCCTGCACAGCCATGCCAATAGCAGGAATGGACAGCTTGGGCTGTGGGGTGGGAGCTGGGAGCAGCTCTGCTGCTTAGAACAGTGGTGTGGATGTGCCTTGACTTAGGAGCAGCTGTGTAGCCTGGGCCTGGGATTACTGCAGAACCTGCATCCAGTTGGAAATAGACCTTGGCTCTCTGGGGCCTCCTGGACTCTTCAGTTCAGAGTTGGCTGGATAGCAGGCTGCTCCTCAGTTGCAGCTCTGAAAAGCTTAGCCTGAGGAGATCCTTTTTTCTAAGCCTGCTCTCTCCTCTGCTGTTTGACCTTCAGGTTTGTTCCCGGAGCACTTGATTGAAGTCGTGAGCAGAGAGCTGGCCCTGGAGTGTGACTATCTGAGAGAAGCTGCCTGTGCAAGGAAATTCCAGTATGTTCCCACCATTGCCTTCAGCCTCTTCTCTGTGTGTGTGTGTGAAAGGCAGGAGAGGTTGCTTAACTTCAGGGATGGTGGGGAGCTGACTGCTGTGCCCTGCCGTGTGGCATGGGGGAAGGGTGTGTGGTTGTGGCCTGAGCTGTCCCCCAGAATCACCACCTTGTCTCAGCTGGGCATGGCTTCAGTCAGCTGAAATGGGATCACCTCTCCTCCCTTCTCCCATGCAAGTCTGTCTGTTACACCACACGTGAAGGTGCTGCAGTAACTCCTGAGGCTGGGTTGCAGTGCTGTTCTGTGTGCTCTTCTGTCACCTGTTGTGAACTTCTCCCATCCTTCAGCCTCGGAGGTTTTCAGTTCAGCTCTCTTACAGCAGTTACTACCACCAGTGCTGCCTGCTCCCTTGGCTTGCCATAGCATCTGGATTGTTTGTACGTGGTGACTGGATTCTCTTCCTGTCCTGCTGCAGAACTGCCCCTGTGGCATCGCTCCCTTTGGCACAGCAGTTCTTCCATGTGTGCAGTCTGGCCCTGAAGCCAAGTGGGGTGAGCAAAAGAGCTCAGTGCCCCTTGATGCACCGGCCTGGACCCTTCTTAATATCACTGCTGTGGCAGGAGATGTGACCTCACGAGCTGGCAGCAGCTGTAAGGCACTGGCAGGATTTCTGCTGAGTTAATCCCTACTGTAATTGCTGAGGAAAACATATCCTGGCAGCCCCAGCCAGGGTGTGGGGAGAGGCTGGTGAAGGGCTGTGTGAGGTGTTGTGAGGGTCTGTCTGCTCTCAGGGCTCCTTAACCTTTTTCTCTCCTTTCTCCATCCTTAGGGAGCTGCTGAAAGACCACCCCTTCTTTTATGTCCCAAGAGTAATAGATGAGCTGTGCAGCAAGCACGTGCTGACCACAGAGCTGGTGTCTGGCTTTCCCTTGGATCAAGCTGAAGGGCTGAGCCAGGAGATTCGAAATGAGGTAAAGTGGAGAAGTTGTGCTTCTGCCCTTGCTCAGAGCCCTGTGCTCGGCCTGCCCGTGACTGCCACATCAGGGGATGCCTTGTGGCATAGCACACCCTGAGCAGGGCTGGAGTCAGGGACTGTCTGGAGCCTCTAGGAAGACTTGTTTAGGGAAGGTGGCAGTGACACTGGAGTCTCTCCAGGCTTGTTTGGGCCTTGCAGGCACTATTCAGCAGGGAGGGGTTGGAGGGGGTGAATGGCAAGGGCAGCTGAAGGGGAGGTAGCCTCGCTGTGTGATGCCATTTCTGATTACCTTAAGTTTGGGAGGGACTGTCAGCAAGGGGAAAGGGGTCTTATGCAGCTGCTCTTCTGGGCAGGATTGCAGCATCATCCCAGTGCAAGCAGTTGGGTGTCATCTCCTGCAGGACTGACCTGTGCTGCACAGGGCTGCTGGAAAAGTAGCTGTCAGTAAACAAGAGCAGGGATGTGGGGATAGGTAGGCGTTGGTGCTGAATATAGCCAGGGATTGGAGTGCTGTGGTGGGACCAGCAGCTGTTCTAGTAGCAGAAATAACTGTCCTGGTATTTGAATGTGTGTGTGTGTGTTTCTTGGTGTCAGCTGTTAGCAGGTCACTGGGGAAGAGGGCAGAGTCTGTTCTTCCGGATAAACAGATCTCAGTGTCACATTAGATTTGAAGCTGTGCCAGAGCTGGCTGCTTATTCTTAGGGACTGTCCCCTGCAGTGAGCTGCTCTATCACCAGGACTCATTTTAAAAGGCTGTGAGCTGGCGTGTTGCTGCAGGAGCAGCCCTTCTTTCCTATAAGCAACTGGCCTGGCTGACCCTCTGCCTTCTGACCCAAATGGCAGTGTCCTGGAGCAGGGTCTGGCTTGCATTTGGTGCTCTCCTCCTTTCACTTTGGACATGATGTTTCACTCAGCTTTGCAGAAGCTGGAGAGGAGCAGAGTGGGGCTGGCAGTTCTGCTGAACAGGCTCCAGTTTAGTAATTCTCACAGAAAAGCTCTGCTGGAGTAGTTCATTAGGGTGTTCTCCAGGGACTGCTGCTCTTGCTTCTCTGAGCCTGTCGGTCTCGAGGTGTGGCTCTGCTGCTCCTCCCTTAAGCTGGGTCAGTGCTGAGCCCACAGAAGGGGGACTTGGTGGGTCTGTGCACCATGCAAGATTCCCATTCTTGCAACCACCCCGTGTGTAGTCAATGCTGGGAAGTTAAAAGGCAGGACCAGAATGCAGTTGGACGAGCACTGGAGAATCTGTGCCATCTGCTAAGGATGTCCCATGGCAGGTGTGAGCTGGGAGTTGCTGAGAGCTGCTCCTTCACCTCTGCAGGAATTCTGCAGCACAGAGCACATGGTTCCTGCTGGTGTGGTGATGTGTTCCCTGTTCGCTGATGCCTGCTCTAAGTTACGGGTGTGAATAGGGCTTGCTGCCTTCCTGACTTGTTTCTTGTCTCTCCTTGTTCTGGAAGATCTGTCACAACATCCTGGTGCTGTGTCTGCGGGAGCTGTTTGAGTTCCGGTACATGCAGACTGACCCCAACTGGTCAAACTTCTTCTATGACCCTCAGCTGCACAAGGTAAGCCCGAGCAGCCACTGTTCTGCCTACACAAACATTGGTTTCCACCAGATTTTGATTATTCCCCGCTCCCAGTGTTTAATGAGCCCTTACTGAGATTCTCTCAGATTCCTGTCCTTGAGGCATGGGCAGATAGCACAGGGAAGCCTCCCTTTGCCACTTGCCCTCACTGGGGCTCGGTAGGAAAGCAGGGCTGCTGTAACCCTGGCCCTGGATCAGTCACAGCTACTTCCTTAGCCTCAGGGTCTGTTTTGAAGGTGGTCACTGGGAAGCTGCAGCTGGCAGACCGGGAATAAAGGAGTGAGGGGCAGAGGAGAGCTCTGGGAAAGGCAGCTGAGCTTCCTGAAGATATCAGGAGCATTCTTAAGATCAGGTTCTACCAGAACGGCTGACTCTGTAATACACATGGGTTTGTCCATTTCCAGGTGGCCCTGCTGGACTTTGGAGCAACGCGAGGGTTTGAGGAGAAGTTCACAGATGTCTACATAGAGGTGAGGACTTGCACTGTGTCCTAGAGAGCTGCACTTGATTTTGCAAATACTCTTTATCTCTTAGCTGTTATCACTTCGTACTGGAATGCACTTCGAGTGTGGAGGGAAGCAGGGCTGGAGGCAAGAGAGCGATCTCTGTTCCTGTTTCATCCCTTGCCATGGCTGTCTTCACATGTGCTGCAAGCTGCTGGCTCTCCGAGTTGGGATGTTCACAAAAGTGAACTGCAGTGTTGCTTGCTGGGGGCTTGGGCAGCAGGGTGTATCGGAGCACTCAGAATTCTGTGGGTTTTATATGAGGATATGCAGGAATCGCTTGTTCCCTGCCTCTTCCTGAGATTTCTAGCTTTTCCACAGATAGATAAATTGATGTGAAGTCAAACGTGCTTCCTTTGTGATCACCATGTTCTGCACGTGGTAACTGAGCTGCCAGGGCAAGCAGCTGCCACCTAAAGCTGCTCACAGTCAGCTCTGCTGTTTCTTTGGGGGAGGAGCTATTTGTGAAGCTTTTTTGTTGTCCTTTAGTAGCCCTGCTGGGAAGAGCTGTATCTTTTTCCCAGTGGCTCTTAACCTGCCCAGCATGCAGGCCCCTGAAGAGAGGGCAGAGGCAAAGGAGTGAGCAGGTGGGTGGTGTTGAATGTGTTCCTGTGGCCTGTGCAGTAGTCCTGTGCTGAAACGTTGTTCAGTCATCTCTTGGCTCTCCTGAAAGTATTCCTCCTTCTCAGGTAATCAAGGCAGCTGCTGACATGGACAGAGAGAGAGTGCTGAAGAAGTCCATTGAAATGAAATTCCTCACTGGCTATGAAATCAAGGTATGGAGGAGAAGGCTCTGATTTTGGTGTTGGCCACAGATAAGGTGGTTGTGGGTCTGTGAACTTCCCCAGATTTCTTGATGTGATGAAAGTTTCAGTCCAAAAGCCCTGTTGATAAGGATGAGGGAGGAGGGTAAAAAAGGTTTTGGCTTTTGTTCTCACTTCCTTTTGGGAGCAGGAAGAGTAATGAGGAGGCCCCACAACCACTGTCCTTCCTTCTCTCCTGCTGCAAGACCCTGCAGGTGGTGACAATTCCTGAAATTTCCTGACTGGGAAGATGGTCTTCTGGAAGGTTTAGTTGCTCAAAACTGTATGAATTAAATGTTCCTCAGTCTTGCTGGGGGCTGGAGGTTCCCTTGGTCGTGGACAGGGCTATTTCTCCTGAGCTGCTGCTGTTAGCACTAACATTTCTTTTCCTCCCTGCTGGTTGTCATGGCTACTGATGTAACTTATCAGTCTTTCCTTTTGGGCAGGAAATGGAAGATGCCCACCTAAATGCTGTCCTCATCCTGGGAGAGGCTTTTGCATCTGAGGAGCCTTTTGATTTCGGCAACCAAAGCACCACTGAAAAGATCCATGGTTTAATCCCAATCATGCTGAAGCATCGGCTCGTCCCCCCGCCAGAGGAGACCTACTCTCTTCATCGCAAGATGGGGGGCTCTTTCCTGATCTGCACCAAACTGAAGGCCAAAATTCCCTGCAAAAACATGTTCCAAGAGGCATATAGCAAATACTGGAGCAGTAGGGGTAAGAAACCAGAGGAGCAGTAAGAATGAACTCGTCTTGTTCCAAGGGCCCAGTTCAGCTGAGCCTTGCAGAGAGCGTTCTAAGCCTCCCCTGCGTTGCTCCCCAGCTCTCCATCCTCTTGAGATGCGGCAGCCCCGTGCCCTGGAAGCCGAGTGTGCATTCCACGAGGACAAAGCTGCTCTTTCCTGCTGTGTCTGTCCTACCTGGACTGCCAGCACAGCCCGCAGCTTGCAGGAAACTCTTAAGTGCTTCTGTGCTGCTTCAAGGCACCAGCTGACTACCTTGAATGCATTTGTAACCTTCTGATGGTGGCTGCATATTGAGAGCGTTTTATAACAAGTAGGGGAAGGAGGATGAGAGCAGAATTTAATATCGAAACCTATTTGTAATTCTCCACAAATTATTTTTTAAAAACCTTCCCTCTTTCAAGCTGAGGTGGAATTCAAGTAGTTTTCATACTGTGAATTTCTAGAGTGAAATACCAAGGTGTTCCCTACCACAGACACATCCAGCACCTCCCCCATGTTTTTGTAAGTCAAGTGGTGGCAGTCTGAGAACCCTCCTGGATTTAACTGAGATTGATTTAATGCAAGGGGCGTGTGTGTAAGTAGAAGTTTTATGCTTTCTGCCTCTTTTTGGCTTGCAAGCTAAACATAGGAAATATTTTAAAAGTCCGAGAATTGAGTGCCAGTTTCTTTTAAACACACACACATACACACTGTCACAACCCATCTCAGTTCTGGGAGTCAAATATGTAATCAGCAGAGCTAGATCTGAGCACAAATAGTGGGATTCTGCACTGTCTGGTAGGTATCAGCTTTCCTGAGGGAGTTAGGTAAGCTACAGCTCTGACACTGACTGCTTGCTGGACTCCTGACTAAGACCCTCGTCTGTGTGTTTCCCTGTAAGGCAGAACTTGCAGCAAGGCAGACAAATGTCCTGTCTCCGGTGAGCAGCTCCAGCTCCAGCTGAAATGTCACAAAGTTCAAACCAGACGCACAGTTTTAAACTCTTGGAGTCAAGCTAGGAAATTGACTTTTGTAGGTTTTTTGTACAAAGCCTCTACTTGTACGACTTCCTGATGTCAATAAAAAAGTGCTTGTGCGGTGGGGCTGCTGCCTGTGGCTCTGTCATCTTCTGGTGTGGGAACGGACACTCAAGTGAGCAGTGTCCTGTGCTGGGGCATAAACAGCAGCTGAGCAGAAGCAGCAGCTCCCAGGTCTCCTCTTGCTGCAGTTGTTTGCTCAAGGAGTTGCTGCTGCCCTTGCCAGGCCATGTGGGCTGTTGGTGCCTCCATCATTGCAGCTGTGGCACCAGTGCTGTGATGGTAACGCATTTACCAGGAGCCAGGACATCACTGTCTTGCCATGAAAATCCCTGGTAATTTTGTTGTTTTCTGATCTTCTGTGTTTTAATCACTCTGTTAGTCTCCTGAACACGTGTCTTCTCTGCCTTTCCTCCACTTGTGAAGGAGAGGCTGTTGGAGTTGAGGCTTACCTGGAGCTCGTAAGGCAGGTGTCCTTGTCTGGCAAGTGCCAAGTATTTACCAGCAGGCTCAGCTGGTCCTGCTCAGTTAACACAGCCCAGGAATGCCCAGGTTGTCTGATCTTACACTTCAGCATGTGTGAAATCCTGGCAGCTGCCACTTCCAGAGGGAAAGAACAGGTAAGTGAATAAATGGTCTCTCTCAGGAGGGACCTCTGAGAAATAGGAAGACAGGTTATGGTATTATCTTTATTCCAAAGCCATAAACATATAAACCACTTCATTTAAGACTTTGTTGACCAAGATGCAGTGCAGTTTAGTTCAAAATACTGGTCAGATTATTCTTTACCTTTTGAGAAGAGTTAACTCTGCTGTTCGGTGAAGTAATAGTTTTGCATCAAGCAGTTAATCTGTGTACAAAGAGTAACTCTCCTTGTTTTGAGTTCTGATAGACATTGTTCAGTTTTTCTCCTTTGGATATAGACTGTGCAGCTGTAAAAACAGCAGCGTTGTTTGAGCTGTTAAATGCTTATGTTAAAGTTTAAAAAGTGAAGTATAAAAAGCTGACAAGGGAATTAGATTAGGTGAGCTTCAGAGCAGATTTTCTGAAACTGAAGATTCAAGGCCAGCATGTTCAGAGAACTTGCAATGGTGGCAGAATAAGGTGGAGCACTACAGTTCACTTTTCCAGTAAGCATTGTTCACGTGAGCCCAGACCTTGTGTATACCATGCTGGGGCAAGAGTGTTCAACTCCTGGCAAACATTCCCCTTCCCGAGAGTGTTTAGGAATAACATCCAGCTGAACAGTGCAGTTGTTTTGCATTTGCAAGAGGGTAGCAACTCGCACAAGCTGAGATGTTGCTTTATTAGGAGAGCTAATTAGAGCTCTCAGTGCCTAATTCTCCTGGCCTTTTGTGTATGCTCTGAAAGCATTAATAATGGCTGTAGCTTTGTCCAGAGAGCTTTGTGACAGGAGGAATTGCGTGTCACAGGAACAGCCGTGCAGAAAACGTGAGCTAGAAACTCTGGCTTCGAGTCAGAGGAGTTGTGACATTGTACAGTGAGCAGGAACACTTGATCGTGCCAGCCACTGCATTTGCTTGAACTACACTTGCAGGGTGGAGGATGTGGCTGTTCCTATGCTGCAGGGAGCGTCTGTGTTCTAGAAAAATCTCTTGTGAAAACATTACTTCTTTGCACAGGGCAAGCGGGAGGTTAAAGCTGCCTCTCTGATGACAGGGATATTCCATTCTAAAGGACCAAGATTCAGGCTACCTCTGGTAGCACTGATTTTCCTACCTCCTTTCTTTAGTCAACCTGGCTGCTGCATTAAAACAGAAAAGGAATGCTGAGGAGCTGAACAGGAGGTGAACATGCAGTTCAGTTTCTGCTTTTCTAATGCCCAAATCCCTTACACCACAAGGCCCATTTCCCAAGACCTTCACAGCTGTGATGTGCAACTGAACCCCTGGGAAATCAGAAATAAAGCACTGATTGAAAAGTCAGAGCACAGGAACCAGGGTCTGTCCCAGAGCTACAGCAGCTGCCTAAAGGGGATGAGCCATGGGCTTAAATGCACATGAGCTGAAGTGAAGGGCTGAGAAAGTAAACATTTTGACTGAAGGAGAGGGACAGGAGTAAGACAGACTAAGGCCTTGAAGGAAGTGGGAATCATGGTGCCTGTTCCTGGAAGGGATTGCTGGTAGGCTTTGGTGATGGAAGAATGCCCAGGCTGGCACTGCTGGCACCGTGGGATGAGTAACAGCACAGCCCTGTATTCCTGCTGCAAGGGGGTGACTGAAGCAGGTATCAAAGCTTATCCCAGAATCACTAAGGGTGGAAAAGACCTCTAAAATAATTAAAACCAACCCTCAGCCCAGCACTGCCTTTTTCACCACTAAACCATGTCCTGAAGTGCCATATCCACACATCTTTTGAACACTTCTATGGATGGTGACTCCACCTCTTCCCTGGGCCTCCTGTTCCCATACTGCACATCCCTTCCTGTGAAGAAATTTTTCCTAATCTCTAACCTAACCTTCCCCAGGCCCAGTGAGGCCATTTCCAACGTAACACCAACAGGGGAATGAATGAAGAGGAAGATGTCCCAACACTCTTTGGTATGGGGAAAATTCCAGGCTGACTTGTGAGGAACTGGTAGATTATAGGAAAGGGTCAAGGCACATGCAAAACTTCACAGGTATTCTGAGATATACTTTTAAGTGTATGAAGGTCAATGTGATGCTGGTAGCTGAGAACTAACCAACAATCCAGCCTCTAGCACTAGGACAGCTGAAGCATTTGATGTGTAACTACAAATGAATGAGGAATATCAAAAACACTGACTACAGCTCTGTACCTATTGCTTAGGTCATCACAGCACAGGCGACCTAAGGAAAAGATCAGGAAAACTGTAGTTCAATATAGCAAAGCATCCAGTGACTTGGACTTTGCATTTTCAAAAGGATCCGGTTATTTTTTCTGACCGCTTTTAACGGGAAATCGATTTTCTCACATACTCCTTTTCTTCCCACTGTGCACTTGTGCAGATGTGTTAGAACCAGCGTGATGTATCTTCAAGAGCACCATCATTCCCCTTCCCATTTCCTCCTCAAAGCTTAATGTGGGGAGGTGGGAAAAAAAGACAGAACATCTGCATTTCTAACAGTTCCCTGTTTTATTGCAGTACATCAAAGTAGGTTAATATTAAGTGTGTTACCAACATAAAATATTGGTGGTAAGTCATTTTTACATTGTTGACTGTTCCACCTTAAATATTTCTGTGCAAAAGAATCTACATCATTGTTCTGTAGCAGAGAATCTCTTACAATGTCCCCTACAACATTGAGGGCATTAAACAAAAGAGTGAGAAGAGGCAAAAAGCAGAATCTTTCCCCCACACGCACACTTGTCAGCTTTTATACTCTAAAACAAAAAAGTGATTACATCTATGCCATGCAAAACTGTACAATAATATTACAATGAAAAACCTAAAAAACATATTTTAAAAATAAATGATATGAAACTGTCATACATAAAAAGGCAGGTATAGCAACACTGGTTTGTTTGTGGATTTCTTCCCTGTAGATGTGACTTTCTTGAATGGAGGATGAAAATAGGTTGTGCTGAGCTGCGGCTGGAATGAGAGGAGTTGGAATTCAGACTGGAAAGCCTGCAGCAGAGTGGCTTCTGGGGGTGTTTATCCGTATAAAGTGTGAACACAAAGTGCACACAAGGGTGCACTTTGTGTTAGTGCAGAAAAGTTGTCCCATTTCCTCCATGGAACGGGCTCGTATTAACAAAAGAACCCACAGCAGGAACTGCTCTGTGCCACTTGGATTCTCAGACTAAGGCTCAGGAGCTGTGAGTACTTGCACTGCAGTAAGTTTTACCCTTAATGCATTCATTTAAAATTAAACCGCATTCAAAAAATGGAAAAGAAACCCTTTTTCCACCCAAGAGCATGTTTGTCCTGTCATTCAGGGTCTGGCCATGCAATACAACACGGGGCCAGAATCTGTTTCTGTGTTAATAATCCAACTGTTTGGATGATTTCTGTTTGGAAAGGCTGACACACGCCTTGAATGAGTTAGGTGCAGCTGAACTACATTCCTATAAATAAACTATGCTGTCTGGACTTTTTTGGTATGGCAAGACCCTTAACTTCCCTCTGCCACATACCTGAGAATAACACACCTGGGTTGTAACTTATCAGGATGAAATCAAAGAGAGAACATTCCTGACTCAGTTTTGAAACTCATTTAAATGGGCAAAATGCACATTCATAACAAGCCACAGCAACTAATGGAGGGGAAAAGAAGCAACTACTTCACCGCAGCCTCAGGAATGTTTTTTTGAAACCACCAGCTGTCTTCTACAGGCCAAAGGCAAGAGAGAAGAGAGTTCTGTAACCGTGCTTTTGGGTTTATGAAATGTGGGAGGAAGCCACATACCTGTGTGTGCACACGTGCAGGGGAAAACTATTTACCAAACCTATTCCATCTATAACCTGGAATCCTTGGTAGCTGCCTGAATCTGTTCAGATCCTTGTTGCCATCAAAAGAGAAAAAAAAAGGCAAAACCCCAACAACCCATCTGTTCAAGCACTGTCAAAAATGCAAACAAAACACCTTCAGTCTCAGCCAAAAGGAAAAAAAATCAGCTAGATACACATCCTGTGTACAGAGAACATGTGCCACAGTCAGGAATTCACTGGGAGATTTTAAGCTCCCAGAACCAAACACAGCCCTCGACCTGTGAAGTTGAAGCAGTGCTACAGTGCAAAGGAGCAAACATCAAACCTCAGGAGACAACTGCCTTGGAGATACCAGTCAAGAGTCTTACAGTTCAAATGACCAAGTTACTTTTCCTAGCCCAATGAGCCTTTAGAAAGCTCAGCTGCAGTATGCACACCAACAAAAAGAGATGAGCGTGGTTTCAAATTGAGTCTGTAACCAAATGGTCCCCAAATACATAAAACTGTTTAAGTCCTAGGAGAATTTTTCTCTTTCCAAATAAGTGATGTGGTCATTTGCTTTTCAACTGAGAGAACAGTTGCTGTTTCTCTTCTGAACAGACACGTATAAAAATGCACAGGACCAAACTAATGCTTAAATAAATCCTAGAGGAGACTGCTGAGGCTCAGACATTGTAGTGTACAAACAGTGTAGGCCCGTGGAGCTCTCATCCTCTGAGCTTAGTGTTGTAACACAGCTGACCTCTGCTCTGCCTGAAAATGCCAGGGGTTGGTATCAATAGATTGCAGGCACTGGAACGGAGTAAACACGGGGGTTTACTCAATTTAATTGTTTGCTGTGTTGTAGCTCTTTGGGTTCCATTTTCAGACAGAGCTTTAGCACAACTGCGAACAAAAAAGTCCATGGAAAAAGATCCTGTGACCCTCTCTCAGGGGACTGCCATGCAGGCTGCTCTGTCTTCAATGATTGCTGTTTACATGCCTTCTCTCAACGTCAAAACAAGATTATTGTTTAAATACAACATACAGTAAATACAAAACTCGTCTGCAAAGGCTTTGAAAGGTGTGTGGACATGCTTCACCAAAACAAGGGAATTGTGGGGAAAAAGCAGTGGCTATACTTGAAGCAATATGCAGCCTTTAAAAAGAAGCTGATGTGGAATTTCAATAATGCCAATAACGCCCTGCCTATCTGTCCTTCAGAAACACACAAACGTTTCTGGGAGGAATTACTTTCAGATACTTTGCTGTTTGCTAAAGCTTTTAATTTCAAATGCCAGGCTTGCAAAAGTAGTAGGTTTGAAGTGAAAACAAACAACACAACCAGCTTGCTACTCTGAAATACCCAAAAAGGAGAGAGACAGGCATTTGATATGATGGTTTCCACAATAATAATTTCTTGAATTCCTGTCCCAAAATAACATTGAATGAGCTTAAACTTGGATAAGCCTTTTGATTCAGAGTGAAAGAGAAATCTTACCTAGGAGACCCAGCATGATTAAATGGATTAGATGATCTGTGTCTTGTTCCCTATGTCACATTTAGATAATACCTGGAAATTACTGTACATGGTTTGAACTTACCTATAACTTCTATTAGGGAAGACAGAAACTGCAAAACCCCAAACACCTCTGTGTGGGTGAAACTCTACATAACTGCTGACTGCAAGAATACAGAATGGTTTAATGAGAGCCATAACAGGTTTCTGAAACTCACAAACCCCAACATTCTAAATACAAAAAGCCCTTACGTGTTTGAGTATGGTCATAGTATGAAGTCAGCAACAATACTACTGGGAAGAGAGGCTCATCCCGAATGAAAAGCACCTCTGCCTTGCTAACCAAAGAGAAGAGACATCTTCCTCTTACCATACATTTGTGTACCAGTTTTTCATTTTATTCTGTCAACTGAGCGACCACTTCAGTTTTTCTATAGATTTTTCCAGCTTCAGTGGGCTCTGCCTTCCACTGCAATACTTCCTGCCCTCCAACCTGCCCTGCTTTTGGAACCAAACAGCAGGCGAGCACACAAGAAACAACTGCAAATTGCACAAACCCACAGCACAGGTAGGGGGCAGAGGAAAACCAACCTTGCCAGCGCAGCAGTTGTGGGTCACTAGGCATCTTTGACTACCACAGTGTGAACAGTGTGAGGTCAGGCTTCAAGGCTCTTCGTTGCTACAGTGACAGCAAAGCCAGCCAGGGCCAGCTTTGGGCTAAGGGCACTCGTTTGGCTGATGTGTATTAGCAACCAGTATTTGGTAACGACACTAAGAGTTTGCTGCTTAGGGATGGTCAAGGAGATGTGGAAGACTGCTCCCTTCTGAGTTAAACCTGCTCAAAGGCTGACCCGGGGAAACAGTTTTCCTGCTGAATCCAGCTGCACTGAACTCCCTTGCTGCCTGAAGGACCTCTCCTGTAGCTGGTGGCACGCACGGAACCAGGGCAGCCGCTGGGCTGACCGGCGCCCGTGGCTGCTGGGACAGGGCCTTGCTGCCAATTGTTGTCATTTCTGAAAAAGAGTGGGGACCGTGAGGAAAGCAGGAATTACAGCTTCAGTTCTGCTACGGCCAGAAGGAGAGAAGTGTTGTGAGAGCACTGCAGGGGCTGTGCCGGCAGTGCAGCGAGTGCTGCGCACACGGAATCTCTGTCCTGCGGGAGGTTTTAGCCAGGCCTCCGAGTCTGCAAATCACCGAGCATGAAAACAGGGACAACACAAATCTTAAATTAAAGGCTCTCTTAAATAAGCATCCATCTTCTGCTGCATACACAATGCTTTTTTTCTTTGAATATATACATACGTATTTTACTCTAACATCTGCGTATTTATTTAAACTCTGTACTGTAGTAAAATATGCATCATTTTAATCAATAAGGATTTGCTGGCGACAATCAGATTGACATTCAAACGTGGTGGCTGAAAGCTTTTATGTGCCTCTGACATACTGATCATTCCCCATGAAGGGGAAGGGGTCTCTGTGCTACTTTTGTACAGTACAATGAGCTATTGTATGAAAACAAAATCCCTCTGAATTTTCTCTTGTTGATACTGGTCTGGTCTACTTACGCTACCTTTTGGGAAGTGGAAGGGGAGTGGGATAAATATGTCTTTAAAAATGAAGCAGCTGTAACCACAAAAATGAAACCAATACTAATACAAATCTACAGCATCTGATATTTACCAACACCCTAGCTTTGCTCATTTGCTGCTGTCAGATCTGGGGAGGTGAGGCAGTGCCGAACGGTGCTGAAGACAACCAGCTTTTACCTTCCTCTGTACCCCACTCCCAGATCGTTTTTAGACAGGGAATGGGGAGTGTTAGGAGGATGAAGGTGAGAACTGGAGCAAGTGAAGGGGACAGCCATGGGGACAGCAAGCTGATGTGATGCCAAATCTGAATGCTGAAGCAGTTCATGAGTCCCAACTCACGTGGTCAGAGCTCTCCAGGGAGAGGCTCTTGGTCTTGTGAGGAGAAACCGGGCTGGGAGGGCTGCTGAGGTTGGAGCTGTTCGATGCCGTCGAGTGTCTTGGAGAGTCAGAGTCCTGCAGCCCAGAGACACACAAGAACACCAGTAAGTGACAGGATAGCAAGTCTGAGGGTGACTGAGAGCATCTCAGCAACAGTGGCTGGATTCAAAGGCCTCTGCGGATTTTGCTTGTGTCCAAAAATACTGAGGGATCTTTTTTTGCTCACAATTTCCAGGGAGACGCGAGATTAAGTGGTCAGGTCACTCTGCTTTCAGCAGGCATAAGTGATACTGACATAAGGACGCAGCACCAGTGGGATTCTGGCAGTCTATGTGTTGCCAAGGGCTGCTTGGCCAGCAGAGTGTGCAGCTTCAGGCTGCCTGTGAAGCTACAACAGCTCCTGCCTTTTCACAGATCATGATCAAGATGCTCTTGCACTAAAATGAGAAACCTTTGTGGCTTCATCACAGCTCCCTCTTCTATGTCAACCCCAGGGTATTAATTCAAAGCATCCTGTTGACTTACTGCAGTTGGATCTTCCAGAGTACAGCAGAATGCAACTCTGAGCCTGAATTTGGGCTTACAGCTGCCTTCGAGCTTCAACTAGCAGGATATATCCAGTACCACGAAAAGCCTGTGTGATCTCTCATTTCTGCACTCCTTGATAAGAAAACGGGTTGGGGGAGTTCTGCTGGCCAGCTTCAGATTGAAGCCTCCCATGTAAAACATTCTTGGCTGGAAGGACTGAGTTTAGCACTGGGCAGGATTTCAGTCCTAGCATAATGACAGTCTCGACTGCGCAGAATAGAAATTATTAAAACCAGTTCCTGCTCTAAATGAAATTATAATCCTTAAATTACCTTGTTAACTTCTGAGTACAAAATGTCTCCTGTGAAATGGTTGCTACGATAGCTTATGAATCTTTGCACATAAGGGTCAGAAGGAATATCAGCAGTTAAAGCTGTGATACGTCACTATCAAGCTGTTCCTCTGCTGGGCCAGTATCTGGGGGAGCCTCGCTACCACACATCTCCAGATAAGGAGTGCAGAGAGCTTCTTCTGCATCTTAAATACCAGGACAAGAGTTGACACTTTAAAGTCTTTTGTAGCCTGAAATACAGGAAATCCATCTCTCCATTGTCAACGACTCCCAAACTTGCAGCCAACCCCGCAACAGGACTGAACTGCCTCCTCTGTAAGCAACACCCTTAAGGTTTCTCCTCCTCTGCTGTCACTCACCTCTCGCTCGTAGTCCCTTGTGGGTGCATCGCTGCCTTGGTCCAGGCCCCCTGAGGACAGGGACCCATCTGAGGGCGATGCCATGGGCTGGCGCTTCGCTCCGTAGCTCCCTCCCGAGAATTCCCTCCGCAAGGCGCTGCCGTTCTGTGCCGACGATCCTGTGACACCCAGAGGAATTAAACTGTGTTACAGACCCCACTCAACACACGAGGAACTTGTTCAGCTGTTTCTCTGGCTAGTTCTGCTTTCCTGCAGTGTGTCCCAAGGTCTCAAGCTCACGGCTTGCAGGCTATGTGGGCTTTTATCTTGTCTGCTGCAGTGGTTCCTGTGGATTCTCCAGTCCCTACCTTGGCACACCAGCATTGGAACACTTTACCCAGCACAGACACAGTCACCGTGTTCCTGACAAAGGTGGCAGTTGTAGAAACAGCTGTGGTGGCTGCCTAATTCCAGTGGCCTCTTTTCAATGCAACGCCACTCTTCCATTCCAGCAGCCAGTTTCCTATTTATCTTCACACTGGCAGCAAGAGAGGCACCGAGCTACACACAGCTCAGCAACAAAATTAATAACCATGGAGCTTGTGAACAACTTGTCACTGATTTAAAACACTTGAGCAGGAGCAAAGCAGCCCCAGGGCTAAGAATGTAATTTGAATTCTAACATCAATTTAAAAAAATCGACAAATTACAAATGTGGGACTCTCAAAAGCACTACCTGCTCATTCCCGTGCTCCTTTGAAAGCAGGACTAAAATACTCCGCTGGCCCTCGGCAGCAATGCAGTCAGCCATCGCTCCGGATAATCCTTATCCAGCACGGACAGAAGCAACTGCAGGCAGCCCTTTCCCTGAAACACTTGTGCACAGCCCCCAAAACAACACAGCTCTGTTTGCTTACGTGCTGCTAACCCGCTGCTCGCGCTCATGGATCGTCCTGGCTCCGTGCGGGATTTCGTGATCGACGGGATGCTGACGGAGCCGCTGAACACCGTCCGGCTCTCCTGGGGCCGAAGGTTCTGAAATGCACACACACACACGACACGTTCACTTATCCACTACTGGCTCAACCTTGCCTTCTGTGGAGTGAGGCCCCGAAACACATTAAACCCCCGACCTTACCAGAGCCGAGTATCTGGGCAGCAAGTCAGCAAAAATTGCAAAATAATATTCTGCAGTTTAGTGCAGAGACTGGCAGCACACGCAACGCGGCAGCAAAGTGCTGAATTACATGGACATGTGCAGGCAACTGAAAGAATACGTCTAGTAATTCCAGAATTTCCCTGAAAGGATGGTTTGCAAGCCTAATTAAGCTGCTGTGGATATATTCAAGTTACACTGCCTTCTTTCTGAATACCAGCTTCCAAGGATCTCATTAAAATGTCTCTTTGATGCCATCATTTGTGCCATGATTGTGTAAGTGGTCACGATAGCCAGGTTAATCCCTAATGCTCGCAGAGTTACGAATAGATAATGGATCAATCTGTATAGCAATTATTTATGAAATTCCAAAGGTGTTAACAGCATCCCTCCAAACCTACAGCAGCTGAGCCAAAGGGAGAAGCAGCCTCCTGTTTCCAGCCTGCACAAAGAGGAGGACCAGAGCGCATGCCACTGTTTTCTACATATTTTGATCATCGCTCCTGTTTTGAATCCTGAGAGTTCCAGTGGAATTTTCTAAATTAATCAAGTTACTGGACTGAAGGGGTTCTTTACTGAGGAGATAAACCACAATTTCCCTGCTTGGATATGGCAGTTCCTCAAACACAAGTTGTCTTCAAAAGAAGGGGAAAGAGTACTTTGAAGTGAGTTCTGGGAGATTTTATTTCTGCTTCTGTTAACCTATAGCTGACCTTGGGGGAGAAGACTTCTCAGATTATTTAGCCCCTCTCTCTGTATATGAGCTGGCTTCCTAGCTCAGAGGGACTTGCCCATGTGTGTCATTTCGGCTCTGGCTAAATATGAGACCTCGTCCTGCTCATCAACAGAGCATGATTTGCACTATTAAGTCAATACCATTAACTGGAATTAGGTTAAGGGAACCTTCATAGATGCACAATGTGAAAGAACTGCAAGTAGCTCTAAGAATTACTTCCTTTACCCTTTAGAGCCCCCCCTCTGCAATAGCTGTTCATTTCCTCCTGTTTATATTTAATTATTTCCCCATCCTCAGGCTGAGATGAAGGAGCCACATGTAAAACAATAGTTGCAACTGCAGTGCTTCTTTAAACGAGGGTGTTATGAAAATTTCAGACCAGAATAAAGATTCCGCCCCCACGAGGATATCCTCAGAGACCCTCAGTACTACCCATGTCTCTATCTATATTTTAAAATGGATAATTAAATTGAGGCTTTGTAAGGAACAGATTTTACACAGGTCAGACTTTGTCAGGTAAATTTTACCAACCTGCTGCAAAATCCAGTCTTACAATGATCCTTACAATCATTGCTCTGACAGACCCCTTTGATCTTATAGTCAACCCTTGGCTTTTCATTCTCCCAGGGTGCCAGACATGGCTGATTTTTAACGTGCAGCAAATAAGAATTAAAATCTCTCCTCTGTTCCCAGATGTCTCACAAACACCAGCAAAAGAGAAGCAGAGACCTTAGCAATGAAAAGCCTTTTTTAGTTCTCCCTTCTTTCACTGCTGCACTACAAGGATTTATACCTAAAGGCTTAAAACAGTCTCTTAAATTATTTGTGGGATTATATTGCTGTCTCTTGCTTAGCTTCCTCCCCTTTTTTTTTTGGTTCTTAAATGTGAATAACCGACCTACTTTGTACTACAAAATACTGAGTTCCTGCTTCTTCACCATGCAATAAAGTGAGATGCAGAGTTGGAGCATCCTGGCTGTAGCTAAACCATGGAGCTTGCTCCCCTGACGATACACAAAGGAACTGAGGGGCTGAGGGATAAATTACTGCTGTGTCTTGAGAAAGAAAGGAGAGCCAAGTGCAGCACCATGTGTGCACTGGGGTTAGTACACCGGGGTTGCAAGGCTGGTATAAACCTACAGCGCTTCACTTTGCAAAGAGAACAATTATGTTTAATAATAAGGTGATTAACCTCCTTCACAGTGACTGAGCAGACAACATACAGGCATCAGGGGAAGGAGGGAATGGGTGGGTGCACAAAAGAAGACTCATTCGTTTTAACAGTGTGTTCTAAAGATGATTATT
Organism: Eulacestoma nigropectus; assembly: GCA_013397775.1. Lineage (NCBI taxonomy): Eukaryota > Metazoa > Chordata > Aves > Passeriformes > Eulacestoma > Eulacestoma nigropectus. The sequence goes on from VZTE01006171.1 coordinate 440,291, forward strand.
TTTCATGATCTCAGTTTGCAACGTCCATGTAATTCCTCGTAGAAAGTCTCTCCACAAAGCAAATCTTTCATCATTCTTTGTTCTGAAAATAAAATGAGCACATGCCAGAGATGCTGGCATTTCGGACCAAACCTCCTGGAAGTGGTGTGCACATGATGCAGGAAGGGGATTCAAAGGAAAATAAACGGCGGTTATTAGCGGTAGTTATAAAGCAGCACAATGCAGCAGGTTAAAAACACAGAAAACAAAAGGAAACCTGAGCTTGCTTTACTTAAGAGAGACAAAAACCCCTCATTTCGAGCAACAATTCAAATCCTAGCAGGAAAATTCACCCCCACTGCTGAACCAAATGGAGAAAGGTGAGAGAAGATGGGGGGAAGCAGCAGCAGAGAAGCTGCTGCTGAGCAAAGTGAATCACTGTGAAATGGGGTGAGGCCCAGATCAGTTCGGTGCATCCCATTCCAGCCGGAGCGTGGAGCTGTGGGTTATGTAGGTGCCATCACTGCCAGTGTTACAGAGCCTCTGCTCCCGCTCCGACTGCTCCCTGGGCACCTTCTCTGGCACTGGGATGGGGGACAGGGTCTGACTGGACAGGTACAGCACCCACAGGAACTGCTCTGCCTCTGTTCCTCTGTCCATTGTGCTGCTTGTTCTTGGTTTGGGGTTTCTTTTTGTTTTAAAGTAGTGCTCTGTTCATCACACTATAAACCTCAGCTGTTAACTCTTCCATGAAATAATAAGACAGACTCTAAAAGCCTACTTCAACAGGTCCTTTTTCAGCTCCCCTATGGATTCCATGCTGTCCTGGTTCCAATATCCGATCCTACATGGGACCAAGGCACCCTTCTCACACTAAAATCTCCAAACACAAAGGGAGGATGGACAGACATGAAACAAACTCAGCCTGGCTTTCCATACAGCTTCCAGCACCTCTACCCTCAAGCCACAAAGCAGACAAACACCTTTCTTCATACAAGACTAAACCTCTAGTGCTCTAAGGAGCTAACAGGGAGAGGATCTCGACACTCCTGGTTGCCCACTTCACTGTTTTTCCCTCCAGTTTATGCTAGGAGGCTGCAACATCAGCATGACGGATGCTCCTAAAGAAAAAAATTGAGAGTTACAGTCTGAAACACCAGGGGTCATTCCTTACTGATCCCAGGGAGACTACTCACATGAGAAAGGGAAGGTAGAGGGAGGGTCACAGTCCGGAGATACATCACTGCATATTAAACATGGACCATTTTATAGTACAGTTGGATTAAAATAACCCTGTTAAAACCAGAACTGAAATACAGCTTCAGTGACCCTATAATGACTCTCTAGGGGAGAAACAGCTTTCAATTCAACTTACAGTATTGTTTTGTTGGTTTTTTTGCATTTCAACAGAGCATTCCTCTTGTGTACTAATGGCTGTGACAACTGGGACCTCACAGCAGTGACACATGACCGCGCACGTAACCAGTCAAAGCTCAGCTCTGCAAATTGGTTTTGGAGCCATATGGAGGAGATTTGTTTTTCTCCTGCATTTTAAAATTCTGTCTAGTGTTGGATGCAGGTATGTTTCCAAAACCTTCCCGGCAACAGGGATCCAGCACAGCAGCCCAGAGGCACTCGAAGCAGCCTGGCAGTGAAGGTTTGCCATGAGGGGTGTCCAAGGGCCACAGAAACCAAGAGCAATGTTCCCATGAGAGCAATGGGCATGCCCTGGACCCACACAGAACCTGAGCAAACAACAGCATCACACACATCTGCCTACAGGTTATTCCTGATTCATCTGTGAGCCTGTCCCAGGCAGACCTGCCGGCCCCAGCACTGTACACAGCTGTGATGCACAGCAGGTACCTGTGTGCCTGCTTCACTTTGGTTTGTATTTCTGTAGGACACAGCGACCCCCAGGAAGGCAGACCTGGATGCACACTGCAAGAAAAAAAGGAAAGACCACTTCCACCCCTCCAATTTACACTGCAATTGGAAGGATGCCTACAGAACAGCATCCTACCTCAGCCTCTGCCTAAAGCTACCACGGTTAAGAGGACCTACGTCACCAAGTTACCATCATCTTTAGTTTTTATCTTGTTTCTGCATGTTCTAACTTCACTTATTTCCTTTAACCTAGAAACTGCATGAGGCACTACCCGTGTCTGTCTCTCTCCATCTGTGTACAGTACTGTGCACAAATTCTCTCATTCCACATGGATTCATCATAAACAAACAGCTTGAAAGCTTGGTCCAACACAGACAGATCCAGAACCCCTTCCTAATTCAACCTGGTATGCAGCACTCTGACTGCTGAAGGATGAACACTGTGGAACAGAGAACTTATCATTCAAAATTCCCACATCCTTCCTGATGATTAAAAATGTTATTCTCATAGGAAAAGGTTCAGCCCAGTAATTATAAACTTTTCTTTTTCTCTAAGGCCATGAAGTGTCTGTTTCTTGGCATGTCAGAGCTGTGGGAAGACCCCAGCTGACAGGAGAAAGTAAATTTTCTGGGACAAAAGAAAGTGGAGGGGTGAAGGAACAGCTTACAAGGGGTTTTCTCCCACATTAATAGCCAGGCAAAAGGAAAACCACACAGTGTTAGTAGAGTGAACACCTGACTCAGCCGTTCATACCCTCAGAGTGATAAAGTCTGGAGTACCGAGGACAGAGCGTGGAGGCGGGGAAAATGCAGGGTTTATGGAATCGTAAGAGAGGAATTTTTCAGCTGAATTAACAGTCATGTGGTAGATGTGCTCAAAGTTGCTCGGAGAGGAGATCAGACGGGAGTGATGATGAGGGAATTGGTAAGGGGAACGCTGCTATCAAAGACAACAGAGAGAGAAAGCAATGAAGGATGGTTGTACAGGTTACATCGGCACCAGCAGTTCCACAAGAGCAGCCAAACACGGAGCAGGGACAGCACACAGCAAACCCTGCTGGCTGTCAGCACACAGGGTCTGACACTGCCACCCCCAAGTCCTCTGAGCACCTTCCTGATACAGAGTCTGACAGGCCTGCTGCCCTTGCTGTTGCTAAAACATTAGAAACAAATAAAACTTTTAACTCATTGGGAATCGATTCTAATATTTATTATTTTTTGATATTTCAAAGAGCACCACAGTTGTAAAAGGTGCTTTACAGACAGTTGAGAAGCATCAGTTCCCTGCCTTGAGGAGCTTACAATCTAAAATAGACATAACACAAACAAAGGAAGGTGAACACAGGTGAGGTGGTGTGGGGAGAAGAAAAGATGAGCATACACAGCAGTTAGAGATCGTTAAGAGATTTCCTTCTGTTATTCATGCATTTTAGCGATTCCATTAAAATCATCACCCGTACAACAAACACAGAGCATTTCCAACAGGAGGGAACGGTGTTTCGACAGGGTGGGGACACAGGCTGTGTGGGAAGGTGAAGGGGTTAGTGGCAGACCACTGGGACAGTGCTCTCTCTGCAGACAGGTGACCAAGGCCCATGTCCTGCTCCACACTGGCTTAATCCCGACAGTGCTGAGGGGACCTGGCACTGCCATCCTTGTGCCGCAGAGGATCAGGCCCTTCCTCAGCACACAAAATGGGAAAGCACTGGGAAATTCCAATGTTTTTCATAGGTCAGCTAAGCAGCGTGCTCCCAAAGTGTGATGTAAAGGAGAGGGGAGAAATAACCCTGCAAATTAAACAGGAACGGTTTCTAATGCATGTGCTGACACAAGTGCTCTTAAAATTCAAAGTCATCTACATAAAGATTTAATGGACGAGCGCTTCAAGGCTCGGTCTCCCTCCCTGTGCCATCTGTACATGCTCAGCCAGCCTGCACTGGGGTGGCTTCCTATGGACACCAGCAAATCAGAACACCTTTTCTCCTTTCTAGCTTCTAAGTTCCTCTTCCCCTCGTCCAACTGATTTCATCTCCTTAAAACAGATATTTCTGAGTAACATTAGAAATGTTAGGACTTAAAATATAAAATATGGTAAAAATATAGCTTACCCCTCCACTAAACCTAAGGCACTACTTTTTGTATGTGGAACGTATTAAAGTCTGGACGAACATTAAGTCACATCCCAATACATATTATATCAAACATTATTGTTACTGTTTTCTTCATTTCAGCTGGTAAAATCCAACTTTTTTTTTTTAAAACACATGGTTATTATGAGGCTTTGCCTGTTAACCAGAACATCAATTACCACATTATGGCATATAAGACATAATATACATTAAATTGTTCTTAGTAACTTTAGCAGCATCTAAATATCAGTACAGGAAGCCACCATTCCAAAATGGTCCAGGACAGCAGACTTTGCCGAGTTATCTGCTCACAACAGAGAACTGGCAGCAAAGCCAGCTACATTCCTAAAAGCCAATAAGGGAGATATGGCAGTGTCTAAAACCACAAGCTAAAAAGCAGAGGGTAGGCCAGCTGCAGATCATGAAAATATTTAGCCAGCATTCATGAATGTGAGAAAGCCACGACATGGCAACATTTTAAAAACGATACTCCATGGAACTTTCTCCATGGACTCCACCATTAGATGCATGCATGGGGTTCCCATTTTCTTTAAAGAATACCAAATATAGATAAGTATTCATTTACTGTAAAAGTTTCTCAATTGAAACAAGCAAAGCTTCACACATCATCTAGAATGGAAGTAGAATGGCTCATGTATAATGAGGTCAAACTGAAGCATAATGTTCAAATATAATGGCAGTCAAGACCAGCTTTTGTATATAAAAATACTTAGGCATGCAGAATATGAAAGCAAAATCAATCCTGTACATCTGATGTACACAGAGAGGTGGTCTGTGCTGCAGTAAGTGCAGTTCCAGATTTCAGATCTTCACTACAAAGGAGCATCCACGATAAAGTGGCTTCAAGGGACAAGAGGGCAGAAGGGAGGCCAGACTGTACGGCCAGGTTAATTGGTGACAGGCTGCTAGGGAAGAAAAACATGTAAACAAATAAGTTTGGGGATACACTAACAGGAACGATTCTAAATTGTACAAAACAAGACAATGACCCAGATCCACAGCAATAAAACACAAACATGTACTGATTATTGCTTTGCTAACAGGAAACAACAGCTTCTGGTTTCTGCTGTGTTGCAGCCCACAAACTTGTGTGCCAGAGCCAGACCGTGAGTGCTCACCATGAAGAAAAGAAGGATGCAAATTTACAGTTGCCTGAAACCCCCTAAATCTGATCTCTCTCTGAGCCTTGGGCATGGTTCTGCCCAAACACAGGGCTCTACTGAAGCCATGGGTGTTCATGGAGAGAACAAGGCGGGACTAGGCCAATGGACTGCAACTTCCCACAAACACATCAGAGTGTCTGGTGCATACCAAGAAAACTGGAAAACAACACACAAAGAAAGCATCTTTCCCCTCGTGTGGCTGCACCAGCAAGGGCAAACACACAGGCAGATATGTTGTACACATGCAGGCACCTGATACAACACATCAAATAGTGCAAAAGAGTTCAAAACACTCCCTTTATTCCGGTTACAACACAAATTAAACCCTTTAAAGCTGGTCTTTTAAAAGACATTGTTAAAACAGTGGTGGGCAGAGAGCAAGCAGGCTCAGCACCCACCAGGCCAAGGCTTAGGGCAGCACAAGTGCAGGTCCCCTCCTGCCCACAGACACAGCCCAGCCCACCCACCAAGGGCCATCACTACCAGTTCTGACTCTGCTTCTCTCAATTCTTGGCATTTCCCCTGAAAAAGGCAGTGGGGCTGCAGAGAGGAGTTTTGTTCAGATTCACATTGCATCTATGAAGTGCCTATGTGTATACTAATGAATAAATATAAATACATATACATACATAAAATTGTCATTTACTTTATAAAGTTTACCCATGTGTGCTAGATAAAAGCTGGGCTGAGCTGGCTATTCAGCTTGTGACAATCTCATTCGACACAGAGATTAAAATATCTATTCTCTATTAAAATCTATTTACTCCTAAGGACCCTTTTGCCCACACAGCACTATACTGACTTCAGTGAAAGCTCATGCTGGGTGAAAAATTTCTATTGGTAGATCCAGCCAAATTTAAAGGTAAATAATAAACTCAAATAAACCAGAAGAAACTGCAAATGAAAAGGCCCACTCCACTCTTTCATGCACTTTCTGCATTCCAGTATCCCATAAAAAAAGAAGCTGTACCACCTAAAATAGCTGGAGGAAGAGAATTTGAAAAGACTAATAGCCTTGCACTGCTTGCTACTCCCAGCCACAGCCCTCTTCAAATGCAAAAATGTATTTTACCATTCACTTCCACAAACAGGAACAGGCATTCCCAAAGTAAAGTGCTGCAATCTTTCCCATAGTTTGTTAAAAATAAATACGTTCTCTTCTGAACCATGCTAATCTATTAAAAAATACAAAGATGATGTTCCAGCTGCAAAATCAGGACACATGCTAAAGCAGCACAGAAATCCCCCAGCTTTTCACCTTTTTGGACTCAGGTATGAAACTGGTGAAATAATCCCACATCCTGGAAAAGGAACCACCATACAGATGAACTGTACACAGAGTTGGATGATTATTCTTTACCTTGTGTACTGATTCTCCAGGAAACATCCTCTGTTTCCATGCCCTCTTCTGATTCTAAATTTCTTTCCAATAAGACATTAGACTCAATACATAACCTCAAATGCCCACACAACTCCTTTTCTCCTATTTTTGTGCCTGATAAACAAATTTCTTAGTCTGGAATGGATTAAACAAAAACTCAGTCCAGGCAAATACCTTACAGGAAGCTGTTGGAAAAGAAAAAGCTGCCTGGACTGAAGTAGCTCTTCACAGAACATTTATTTCCTAATTTCAAGTTACATTTTCAAAGTCACACACTTTCAAGTCCCATGCTTGATGCAATTCTGCACCAATTAAGTTAGGAAAACAAATACAACACGACATTGCAAGGAACTGATGGAAAAATACACAACAAATTTGCTTTGTCTGCAGTGACATCTCCCAGCATTAAGATTGATACTTACTTGCAAAAAGGAGGTTTTAATAATAACTTTTAAAAAATAAGCTGCAGCAGCGGAACAAGTGCAGTAATCAATTGTACATTGCACATATTTTCTAATTCTTCTCATCACTTTTAAGTGTGGAAAGTGTCTTATTAATTTTTTTCAAAACATCATATTGATTGGTAATAGCACAGTACCAGTCCTAACTTAAAAGAGGACCTTTGAACTAATACAAGGGAAGTGCAGTTAGAATGGAATCAAAGCAGAAAGCATTGAGAGATGACACTGTTGAAGAAATGATGTAGAAAATCCCCGACTATAGAGAATCATTCCTTGTTTTACCCTTGTCAGATGTGGGGCTCAATTAAGAGTCCTTGCAGCTTCTGATTGCCATGAACTTTCAACTACTGATGGTGTGACACAGGATGACTTTTGCTCTACCTACAGAGGTAGCAGATTATTTTCTCTGCTTGAGAAGAGCCACAAATATTTTAAAGAACTTACCAGAAACGGAGAAATGAAGAAAGGTTCTGATCTACATCCTGCCCTGAAGTAAATGATCATTCTTTGTCTAACATTAGACACATGCAATCCTGTATCCAGGTAAGATAAACACTACCTGCCAACATCTCTTGGATTTGTCATGTGTTTTCTAGAAACAGTTCCTTCGTTATGTGTTCATTTATAAAAATGATTATAATTTATAAAAATACACACAGAGTACTGGTTTTTTCTCATTACACCTGAATATATTTGTTACTGAGAGCCTTCTGAGAGTGTGTCTAATACAAGATTTAAAGTAAATCAATGTGCAGACTTTACAGTCAAGTGTAACATGAAAGTACCATTTGCTGCAAAAGTGAGGTAAAATGAGTTTCCAAAGACCAGAGATTATGCTCCTAAACTCCTAAACTAGTGCAACTGCACGGTGCACTTTATTTTCCAGTCTTACTGTTGTTTCCTTTGCATTCTTCAGCATCAGAAAATCCCAATTTCAGCATCTACTTCCTGCTTTCTGCACAAAATCCAAGTTGTAACGATGATCATTTTAGACAGCAGTTCTGTGCTAATGCCTGTTCTTATGCTGGAAGAAATTTCATCTGTTTTTATCATAACATCTCATCTTTCTTACAGTGCTAATTAGCATCTTCTGAATCACAGCTGTGTCACTGTGGATGTGCATAGAAAACAATACAGAACACATATACACACAAAAGATGCTCAAGGTAGCTTGAAGCAAGCAGTATGGTACTTCCTTATGAGCAAAGCATTAATTAGTCTTTATCTCATCACAGATTTCAGTAACTTCCAAGTGAATATTTCCTACATGAGGTTCTATGGAAATGAACATGTGCTATTACCTCTTTTTCCGTTTTTCAACTTAAAAGGTTAGTTTTTATGCAAGAAGTTCTGTTTCACTGAGACTATTTAATTTGGAGAGAACACGAAAAATAGCATGTTTGGCATGGAAAGAAATTCGGGCAGTACACATTACTGAATTGCTACAGGAAAATGGGCTGTAAGGAGATAGGCTAAGCTGGTGATAGAGATGGGAGGAGAAAAATGAAATTGAACTACAGCTCATGGAGAAAGGAATTTCTCTTTCCATACCCACAGAGAGCACAGAGCTCAAATCAACAAAATTTTGCCCCTTCATATGGGTCATAAAAATTATCACCAACACTGCGAGGCCAACGTGTCTTAAAACTCCAGAGGCATTAGGCACTCCTCCTCCTCCTTCTCCTCCTCCAATCAAGTGCCTGTCACCCTCCTTAAATTTTATTACATACAGCAGAGCATGTTTAGCTCTGTTTCCCTTGTTACACTGTTCCTGATATGAAATACATCACTGATTACACATTAAAACCGTACTTGTTTTTCTCTCACTTATTTGCAGCCTCTGCAGCAGTCAGTCACTCTCACATGTCCTTTTGTACTTACCATTGGGAGGTCTTTGAGAATCTGTATGCCATCTCCTGGACCCATATGTGCTATGTGGTTAAAATTAGTTGGGTTAGAAATTAACTTATTTCTCATTTCTGGATCACGTAGCATCTCCCTAGAAGAGAAGATACTTTGTTTAGGTATTTCCTTTGAGGTGAGGATGGGCATTTATAAAATACGTACAGCTTTATCAGCTATTTTAAAATGGAAATTAACCAGTCTTTTCCAACCTAAACAATTCCATGATTCTATGACTCTGTTTAACCATGTTAACAGCGATAAACCCCTGCTGTCAGTACTGGTGTGGAGAAGCTTCCAGCTTGAAGAGAGGGCAAGGGGCCAGGATAAAAGAATGCTGTTTGCAGGCTAACAGCCCATGCCCAGTGGTTACTAGCATTCACAGAATGAGCTGATAGAAACCTCTGTCAGGTGAGTAAAAGCCAAACTTATTTGTGATGTATTACAAAGTGGAGATGAAAATGAAGTATAAAATATGAAAGTAGAATTAAAATAATACTGCAGTACCTTTCTCAGTCTGTGGTGAGAATTAAAAGCTCTTCAAAATGGCAAGGATGCATTTCAGAACTCAGAATAAACAGAATTTTAAAGAGACCAAATGTCAATCAACTCAGAAAAGGCAAGGACAAGAAATGGAATTTTATCTCCACTGCACACAGTTGTTACTTTCCTTAGAGCCAAAAAGAAAGACAAGCTGGGAGCCAACCAATGGTGGAAGACGTTGGAAATTAGAAAAGTGAAATACTCAGTTCTTGGAGTGTGGCTTAGCACAGTAGCAGGACACTTCTGGTGAGTGACAGCAAATGGTCAATAACGTCCTCTGCGAACACTGCAAGTAGTGCAGACCTGTTTTTGTTGCCATTTAGGAAAGTATCTGTAACCTGCTAAACACTCCTATTAGAAATACACCCTGAAGTCTTATGTCCTCTGAAAAGGTGAGCTTTGTGAGCTTTACAGAAACTTTATGTAGTTAAATCTATAAATCAAAGATGCAGATGTCCTGGAATACTGCTGAGAGTAGAACCTCCTTGAGAAAGAAAAGCAGAACCAGAGTCTGAGAGTAATTAATCCATATGCATAGTTAGCAATGTAATCTCCTTTTGCAAAGTGTTTATTAGAGATCTTTATATATACACAGTGTATGTGCACATCTATGCACCTGCATACAGTATGTGGAGACATGCATTCCAAATTACAGCAGTTTCACATAATTAATCTGAACTAATTGTGCATCCAGTGCATATCCACAGCCAAACCGGTATCAACACAAACTAAACACTGAGGATTTACAGGGTAGAGAAGAGACAGGAATGCCCGAACGGGCATGCCAGGAAGCCACACATGAAGCACAACCCTGGCATCAGTCAGTGTCCTTCAGGGCCTACAGGCATGGACAGAAGACAAGTACAGGTGGAATACCGACCTCCTCTGCTGCATCCTCTCCTCCTCGGGCACGCGGAAGGAATAGCGCCGCTTGTTGTTGATGTTCCGAACCATCTGCTTCCGGCTGTTGTCTGATGTCTCAGGCACCACCAGCTCATCCCCCTCTGAAATCAGCACAAATACGGTGATGCAGTGGGGCAGTTCATCAGGTATTCATGGAATCTGAGTTTCAACCCACTTTCTGCTTCTGCTCTTGCTAGTGTTGGACACCACCCCTTTCCCATCAAACCTGAACAAACGTTCTTTTATGGGTTTATGAGTTTTCTTGGCCACTATCTACTACTCTGTTACATAGCAATAGACTTAACCCTTCTTCACACACAAGCTACCACACCTGTGTTCTCAAAACACCACAGATTCTTTGAAATAACCATTTAGGTGAGCAGGAAGGGAATCTCAGCCTTGTCTCAAAACTCCCTTGGCAGTTCTCACTGAAAATCACTGGAACAGTCTTGTTCTGCCAGCTGTCTGGAAACTCCATGCAAGATGCTCTTTCATTCATTCCCTGCTCCAAAGAGACTACTGCTTTTGAAATGTTTGAACACTGCCGTATTTCAGTGCAGCTGGGGAAAAGGGAAGATTTTTTCCACACGTGTACATCTGGCCAAGGCATCTTTATAATAAAGAGATGAAAAGGGAAGCAGTGATAATCACACAACAGCTGCATGACTTTGAACGAATGTCGCAACTGCTGTGTCTTGTTTTCTGTCTAAAACCAGTTTTAGATACATGGAGACTAAAGTGACACTTAATAAGCTACTGCTCACTGACAAAACAGCTTTTGTATGGAACTCAAATCTCTTCTTTCTTTAAGATCGACTCTAATGTTCAGTCTTTATTAGACTTGAAAATTCTCTATACATACTTCCAGTATATTGCTCCTCTCTACCACTGCCATTCTTTTCGTACTAATCTGCTGGCAATTTAAATAAGCACCGAAAATAAACATTGCCAGTAGCAGTATATTTTTCTAGAGTGTTTATTTCCACTGTTTTCAGAAAGTTGTTAGCAAAAATGTATAGCTTTTGGTTGTTGAAACAGAGCATGTCCCCTCTCCACCAAAGAGGTTAAACAAAATTTTAAGGAAGTTCCTCAGGAGCATGCTTATGAAATGGCCTCTAAAAACTAAAAAAAGTCAGAAAGACTCATAACAAAAATAGATTTTTGAAGCTAGAATTGTGGCATACAGTTATAGCTGGCCCTAATAATAAGTTATGAATACACTGTATTACTTTAAAATGCTTGGGAAACATTTGTTTAGGTTAAATATAGTAATAATTTTAATCTAGTGCTGCCAAAATGACTATTAAAGTTTTTTAATTGTGCAGGCTTTTTTAGGCAGTGTTCTGGCAGGTGATCCCACATTTGGAGGGAGTGTCTAGTCATTCTATTTTCTAGTTCCAGTCTTCATTCAAGTCTTCATTGAATATTCAAAAGGAAAAAAAAAAGTTCAGAGAAGAGACACCACTGCAATCACTGTGGAATCCATAAGCTTTGGCTTTTTCCCAATTTAACAAGCACACAGATGCCTGAGAGATCCCTTTCTGCAACACACAGATGCAGGCAAAGAAAAATGCTCTTTCTAAACTAAAATTTGTATGATGAAAATTGGCTTCTCTTTACTTACCTGCCATTTTGTTTTTGAAATATATTAATCTGACTGTCTCCAGGCCTAAAAGGTTTAGTGATCCTTCTGTATTCAAGGGTCGTACCTGAAACAAGGAAAAACAGTCCTTGTAATGCTCTCAAGAGTAACAATCCCAAGTCATTAAAGCCACAAAGAAGAGTTCAAAGCAATTTTAAACTTTTTTTTTGACAATGAATACAGAGGGGGTTACCTAAAATTCCACTTCAAGACACAGGCTTAACACCCTTCCTCCCAGCATTTAAATGAATAGTTCTGTTAAAAGTCTACTTCATATATCAACTCAACTTTTTCTATTAGATGTGCAAAGCAATAAGCTGAGCTTTTACTTTGCGTTAGGACCGTGTCACAATAATGCTCTGCAGCTTGATAAGAGCACACACAGACTGCTAAAACCTCCTGGTATTTGTGATTTCCAACATGAAAATGAAAGTAGTATTCCACACTCTGAGTCTGTAAATTGTGTCAGAAACAGGTTCTTCCTAATAAATGGCCATTTCTGAGTCTCCTAAGTGTAGTAATTTTGTTTGCTAAAAGTAGCTTCATCCTTTAAAAGGGAAGTCTTGAGCCAAATATTAATCAAAGTACTAAATCACATTCTACTGTGTAGGAAAAAGATGCTCCAGCTGCTTAATAACTCAAACTATGGACACCAGAAAGAACTTTATCCCATAAAGTCCAGATTTGTCTCTCCTTAAGATGGTTAATAGCTGAGCGTCTTGATCCTTGCATTATGTATCCTCACAGCACTGCCAGAATATCCTGGTCTGCATCTGACGTGGGAAACTGATCTGCAGAGAGACCGAATGACCAACACAAGACCACGGGGGCAATGTCCTGCAGCTCTGTGTCATTGGAATGCCAGTAAAGGCATTGTGTTGACCCTGATACAAAGCTGAAGTCAGTCTAAACCACAGGGAAAAAACTGACTTTTTTCTTTCCAAATACAGCTGAGCAAACACCTTCTAAATACCAAGTAAGTGTCAGTTTTCAGAAACATCTTCCTTTTGATAAGAGATCCAAACCTGACATCATCCTGGTTTTGGTATTTCTACTGGTTGAAACAGAATGTTCTAACCCTGTCTGTCTGCAACATTCTCAAACAGCAGGAGACAGATTTTTGAAGGCCTGTTTAATTATCTTAACATCCATCATCCTCTGGTAGTAAGACAAACACAATCAGTCCTAATGAAGCCATATGCAATTAATAGCAAGAAATTCCTCTCATTATTACAACAGGATCAGTAAATATAACACAGTGATATGTTCCAGACTGACCATTCATCTAAACAGTGCAACCACACAAAAAACACATTTTGTATCTTCTATTTCCAACAAAAATGCATGAGTTTCTTTGCAGTAGCTCTTCTTTTACTTCAATTATGTTTCCACAAGCAGTTTTAATGACGGCTTCTAAAGCAGTATTGAGTTTGGACATATTTCTTGGCTGATCCTGAAATAGGAAGTTACCTTTTTGAGAGGAATCGTCTGAATCCACTCCATGGAGTTCACATCGAAGATATCAATTGCATTTTCACTGTACACGGAGAGGTATGGTGCATTGTAACCTGGGAGGGAATGATGAGCTACAGTGTTATGTGCTTTTAGACATGGCCCAAACCAGACAATTTCTTACACTTTAACCATATTTATTTAATAAAACAAAACCAGTGCTCCATGATCCAACAACAAGCTTTGAAAAACGTGCTTTAACTCCAAAATGAGCAAGAAATTTATTCTGAAGGCAAACCAGCACCACCTAAAATCAGAGAACCTCCATGACTTTTCTTTTAACTTTGCTGAAAACCTAATTCTTTATGAACTGTAAGAGATTACAGTTTACTCTGCCAAATACTGATGTATTTCAAAGGCTTTTTTCTCCTAAAAGCCCCATTTTTAGTAAGAGCTCACATACTGTAAATGATGTGGTAGGAAAATACACTGCACTATTTAATAACTGTCACTTGAATGAACTGAGCTCTGAGTCTGGACTATGCACTAAATGAGCATCACTTGGAACTAAGCACCATGACAGAGTCATAAAAGTCATGTTTCCTTAGCTTTAATTCTCCCTTCTCATTTTCTGGATTGTAAAGAGAAATCTTCTGCTACTTATCTGGCACATTTCCCCAGGATGAAATTTGTTTCACTGGGAACACTTCTAAAGGAGAATTCAGTATTTCCATGTCGGCAGCAAGACTGCCATGGTCTGCCAAGACTAACAACAGCATCCAAGTTGTGTTTAAATGTAACAGCTTTTGCTATAAAATATACCTCCATTCTGAGTTGGAGTCACACCAAATCACTTCATTTAAGGCAATCAAAAAACTGCCACAAATAATAAATGGCCGTTATAGATGAACTACATGTGAAAAACATCCATTTCTCAATCTATCATAAAATCTTTTGGTTTGATTCATTCATTGTCTGAACCCACTGTAATAATCAATTGCTTAAAATTGCTTGAAAACCAGAAGCGACAAACACGCTGTAAAAGTTGCTCCTTCCATATTCAGAAGGGCCTTCACTCAAACAAGGTGAAATATTCCTCTCCTCTGCAGTGTGACTGGACTGCTGCCAGGGTGAGGTAAGCAGGCAGACTATTCTAAAACTCAACACAGAACTGGGCTCATTCACTACTCGGAGTGCAGATTTGGCTAACCTTTATCTGCATTCAGAAAGACATTAAAAAGAAGACGACAGACATTCAGCTTGGTTTTTTTCCCCTGAAACTGTCACAGAGATAAAGTCCCAGCTTTGAAATAAGGTGCAATAAATGTTTAACAGACCTTGGTGGAAATGAAAGTCTTGAAAAATTACAGTATTTTTCCTAAAGGATATGAAATATGTTCTTTATATTGCCTGCTATGCATTGTATTTTGGAAGGGAAGAGAGAGACAGGAGGGAAACTTAAAAAGTGACTTTTTGAAAAAGCAGAGAAGAGATAAGAAGGTTGTTGACAAAAACTGCTGAGGAAAAAAGAATGAACACATAAAGTAAGAAAAGACAAAACAGACTAGTAAGTAGGAATAAATACCATTAGAGAAAAGCAAGTCAAACTACCAGATCCTGACGACTTTCAGCATGAAGAAAGCTGGAACCACAATGCTGAGCCAAAGTACAATCCCATTCCAAGGCTTTAAACAACAACAGTCCAGCATTGCTGGTAGCGAATACATAAAGTTCCTGTTAGCCTCTGTTGAACCTGAAGCTTTTGGCTGTTTTAGAGTTAGAAATCCTGACTCATGATTCCTCTTTGTGTTCCAGCAGTACAGGTCAGTGCCAGAGTTGTTAAAACTAGCATAAATGAGGATTAAACCCTCTGACTAGATTAAAAACAGTGACAGGGGCCAAGAGCATTCATCAGCCTATCAGGCCATCAGCCTTGATATCCTGTGGATATCAACACAAGCAGAGATCACTTCAGCAGACAACACCAAAGACACAGACACACACAGAGAGCACAACTCACAGCAGGAAGATGGAGTTGCGGGCCACATCAACTCTTGTTGTCTGGATCTTCGGCCCTGGCAGTCGACGTAAACCCCGACGCTGCTAAAACACAGCAGGTATTCTTTATTTGAGATCTCGACTGCACAGATGGCATCGGTTGGCTGCTGTGAGATAAATGAGAGCGTGTGGTCGTCCGGATGGAGCAGGCTGTATGGGCTGCCCTCGCCATGGAGGGGGTATTTTAAGAAACCTGACTGGTAGCCCACACAGAGACGGTCACTGAAGATTGACATCCACTGGACGTTGCCCTGCACCTGGATCTCCTTGATCTTTTTGTGGCGTGTCTTACTCTGATTTAGTTCGTAACAGAGGACCTGCCTTTTCATGGCTACACACAGGCAGGTGAGAGCTCCGTGGCGCACGTGCCCAGAAACTATTGACTGGCAGCCTTTGGTCTCTGCCAGCTTATAGAACTCAGTCTCCCTCCCATCCAGGGCAGCCATGGGGAAGAGCCGCACGTGACGGTTCCGTCCTGAGATTACCGCAATGAGCTGTTCGCTCGGGATCAGCTCAATCTGATGAACCTTCTTATTGTCACCAACACGGATAATCTCTGAAACAAAAAACAAAACACCCCGCCCCCACCGCAAATCCAAGTAAGTAACGGTGAAGCGTGAATTGATTATAACATGTATTTGTAAAGATGAACTAGGAAAGAAACCCAAGAAATCCCCTTCACTGCTTCCGTGCAATATTAAAAAGTACAGAATCAAAACTTGTATTTTAGTAATACTGGATGTGGCAATTCTGGATAGACCTTTGGCTTTTCCTCAGCAGAAATGGGAGGAGCAGATCTGATGCAGTCACAACCACTGTATTATTTCAGTATTCATTTCAAAAACAGTTTATAGCCACAAAACTACTGAAAAAAGGAAAAGCCTCAAAGAGCTGAAACATACAATTAAACATGTCATCTGCTGAATTAACTTGAGCCATCTGTTGTTATATCTTGCAATACTGCACAGAAGTTTTCATTTCCAGTACCAAGGAGGAGGTTACACAAAGGATTCAGCCATGATTCTTACTGAGGTGCACAGCAGGAAATTGAAATGAGGGTGGTTCCTACTGAATATACAAAGGAAGTGTTTCACTGTGAGAATAATTTGCAACAGGCAGTCCAGAGAGACCATGGAACCTATGTCCTCAGGAATTTTCAAGACCCAGATGGATAAAGTCCTGAGCAACCTGGTCTGAAATCAGTATTGAGCCCATTTCCAACAGGGAGAAAACCTTCAACTCTATTCCAAATGCTGTATTTTTGTTATTGGAAAGGATACCCAAACCAGAGAACACACAGAAAACCTTCTGGTCTGTCATGGAGCTGTCCAACTGATAATGTAGTAAATCATGAAAAATGAAACCAGAGGATATTGAATAAGATGATTTAGTATTAGGGAAATTATTAGCAGTTCCTAATTTCTTACCGTCTTTGGTGACATGCACAACAAACAACCCTTCTTCATTCCCCAGAGCTATTCTTTCATGGTCTATGACATTAAGGAAAAAAAAAAAGAAAAGGTTATTTTTCTTTGGAAGTACCTTAGGAATCACTTCAACAATACTGATAATCCTCATTAACAGAGACAGTTTTTTAATATATTGAAGTAACTGTATATAAAGCCAAACCTAATACAGTCACGTACTAAAAAAAATTGGGAACCTCCCAATCTTTCAAATTTCTGAAAAAAGAAGTCTTTTCCCACTTCTCCTGTTAGTTGAAGTAGCAGCTAGAAACATAATTTCTAACAAACCATTCAGAGAACTTAAGTCTAACACTAGCTTTGAAGTAACTATATTATTATATTAAAATAATTTAAATAATCAGAGTTTAACATATTTTATGTAGTACTATTTAAAATTACTAAATTCATTCTCTGATCTTACATCTTCTCTGTGTTCCCAGCAGCAGACTTTGTAAACTGAGTGATTTACATCTATTCTAGAGTGCTAATTTTGCCCAGTTAGGGCATTATGTTTACAGAATAAAAAAAGAGGAATGTCCAATTCCCAGTCAAAACTATTCATAATTATGATTATTAGTGAATAATTATGAATATGGGTGAATTATTTGTGATCATGAATATGGATGAATAGAAGGAATACTCTTAAAAGATCTGACAAAAGTACTGGGTAGTGAATTGCACTTTTCTCTTAGGCCCATACACATTTCCATATGGGATAAAACCACTACATATTATTCTTTATGCAGTAGATAACACCACCTAACACACGTATTTTCTAAAAAATCATGCTTTTAGCATACCCATTTCTCTTAGAGGTTTCTTCTTACTCATTTCATACCTATGATTGCTGCTGACTGTGTGGTTTTGATGAGGGGCAAGGTGCTGTCATAAGCTTCTTTGGGAACATAGACTGAGCGGTCTTTGAGTTTGTTCTTCTTCAAGATCCTATGCAACTCATTCAGCACGCCCACCCACTTGCTTTTTTCATTCTCACCGTCTGCTAGAATCAGGATTGAACACTTGTTACTGGATGCAGAGAGCTGGGAGGCTGTAACCTGCAAAAAAATTAAAATATATTCTTAAGTCAGAAGTGATAAATGATTTCCTCATGATCATTTTTACAAGCGAATCAGATGCCTGTAAGTGCCCTTTTAATTAGCTGTCTTAATTAAGGAAGCAAAAATTTCTCTTCAGCTAATAGAAAACACTCTTATCTTAATCAAGAACCCACAGCAGAAAAACCTGCAGATGTGAATAACTTAAAGAACAGAGAAAATGTTGGCTTTATTTTAAATGCATTTGTATTTATTTTATAACTCACAAATGTCTGATCTGAACAAGGTAGTCAATAGTTTCTCACAGCAAATTTATAACAAAAAGCACTTCTTATAAAGCTTTCTGTATTTTTAAGAGCTATAGATTTCACTAATAATTTAATGCAATAGGAATGGTTTTTATTGAAAGAATGCTCTGTGATCCTTTTCATGCATTTTATTCAGCTATTATGGATAAGATTGAAAGCCCCTTTTGTAGGTTTTATCTCCTCTCAGCACACTGAGTGATGAACAGTCTAAGAAATGGAAAAACAAGGAGTAAAACACAAAGGCACAGTAAAGAAATGATAGTGGAATTGATAAGACATCAAGGAGATTCCACTGAGGTCAAAGCTTTAATAGAATATCTAATAAAAATAACAGTATTACAATAAACCACTGATGGCAAAAGCCTGATACCAGATACTACACATAAATTTGGATGAGCATTTTACACTAAACTTCTATACTGACTATCTGATGAATTGGAGTTTCAGATATCCAATGCATACGTAAAAAAAAAGTATATAAAATAAAGAGTTCAGCAATAACCCAGTCAGTTAAATTGAGAAGCAGAGGGCAACTTGAGGAAATGAAAATACACAAGGTCATGATGAACAGAAGACTTTCAAATGACTAAGAAGTAGTAGAGAAAAACACATCTTATTGTGAAGATTAAAAAATACAACCCACATGGAGATGAGAGCTTGTCTAAATGAACCAGTGCTATTTTTACCACAGAAATGATATATGGACAGATCCCTATGCATTGCTGCTGCTGCCATGGATACCACACGGGCAGAACTTGCCAAGGAAATAAAATACTGGCAAGCTGTCAGTGAATGCACAACACACATCACCCTGTGAAACCCTGTACGTCTGGGTTAGTAGGGTCAGGATGTAATACTTACCCTAAAGATACAGGGGATATCTTTTCGATTTGCATGGATGACATCAGAGGCCAGGACAGAACTCACTGAGAATTCTTCATCCCTTATGGAGACCATAAACATAATTGGAAAAGAGTTAATGAGCAAAATCTGTATGTTTGGTTTTTACTTTTCCGACAGCCTTGTTTAGTGAAGGACATAATAAGTCAGCACCGAGATCTGATTTTTAAAATTATCCTTTCCACTGTATCTGCAGATGAAATTCACAAATGCAATGTTGCATAATTAATTCCTGGTAAATGCTGATGGAGATAAATCTATTCAGATATTCTGTAACTGATTTTAATCTGTATAAATGAAAACCTTTAAAGAAAAAAGTCCAACTGAAAAAATGAGGGGAACGAAGAACACCTCTCCAACTCTTTTGTAAAAATCCAAACTAACCAGAAGCTATAATCTATGCCTGTTTGGGACTTCCTGGATGAACTAACCTGGATCAGAGATGAGCTTTACTTAGATGCTATGTTAAATATTCTCAGCCTTCAGCAAGGCTGGTAGTATTTCAGTAATACTGAAGACAGTGGGAACAAGCTATTCAGCCCTTCTCAACCAAACACTGTAATACATTTACCCTATAACGAAGTTTTATCTGTCTTTCAAAACTCTATTCAGCCTCAAAATAACGTTATTTTAAATTCTTTATTCATTCCAATCTTCTACACAGCTGAACAGATGCTCTTTGCACATGATGTAGTAATGGAAGTTTAAACATTCACAAAGGAACAAACAAGTGTAGTTCAGGCTAACTGCTAACTGGTGGTTTATTTTTTTATTCCAGAAAACTAGCAGCTTTCAACATGGATTACAGGGTTTCATACAAGCTCTGGAGCTTGCTTACTGATGTGACAAAAAGGAAGATGTCTTGGGGTGACTTTATGATGTGTATCCCCTATTGCTGCTCTATGCCCAGACATGATTCCTGTGCCTCTCTGTGTCTTTAAAACTGGCTGCGAGAGAAAGAAAAAAAAAAAGCCAGACAAACTTTTCAAAGCAGTTTGTGCTCCAAGGTCACTACTCCTCTGTGTGCTTTTGTAGCAGCAAGAGCAGAGGAAATGCTCTCTTTTTCCTGCTTTTCAGCCAGCTTTCGGCTCTGTTTCTCCAAACAGAGACAGAGTTAATTTTTTTTGCCCTGGGACTTTGGGGTTTTTCTCCTTTCTTCTCTTCTGGACTGTTTCAACAACATCAGAACACACCGGGAGAACCTTTCACCGAGGCCCGGAGAGGGGGGCCCAGGCCGAGCCAGCTCCGAAGAGGAGGAGAGAGAGAGACACCACATCCAAAGCAGGACTCTAAAATCTTCCCAGGTTTTCTCTCCATGGCGAGCGGTTTTATTATTTAGCATTATTAATCTTTTCCTGTGTGTTTGTTAAATAAATAGTTTTTTTCCCTTTCACTTCCCTCCAAGGAGTATCTCTTTCCCGAACTTGGTAGGGGAGAGGTGGCTGTAACCTGCCTTCTAAGAGAGGATGTTCAAATTAAGACGTTCCTCCAAATTTGTCTCAAACCGGGACAGAAAAGCAGAACAAAACCTCCCAGTGCCTCTGCAAAGCCCCTGGCAGCACCAAACAGCTTACCTCATGTCTATGACCTGACTCACTACCACGCTGGGCTGAGATGCTTTTCCTTCTGCTACATCATACAGGAAGAGTTTAAAATCACAGATCACTGCCAGCGCTCTCTGCCAACCTTTCTTTACTCCAGCTGGCTTTGGGACCTTTAGAAAAATAAATTCTGATCAACTCTCTGTAAGTTTAGATGCAATCAAAAATCAGACAGCACAAAAATCAATTTGCTCATCTGGGCTGGAAAGTTTTCATTCAGTGATGATGTTAAGCAACATAAGCAAGAGTCCAAGAGCAATAAGACCAACAAACACAGACACACAGATAATATATTATTTACTAAATTAATAGCACCACAGATTCTTTTTTCTCATTTCACAAATTCATTCAGAGCTGTATTAACAAATACAGAGAAAGAAACCCATCTCTAGCTGGTCACAGAATTATGGCCGAAACTTATATTGAGTAAGTCTTTTAATATTTATGTGCAAATATCCACACCAATGACCACAGACAGTACCAGCAGAAAGACTCAAAAAACCACAGGCCCTGGAAGATGATCTGATCTCTAGAGATAGGAGTATACAAGACCAACCCAAAGCACACTGACCAACAGAGATGGAGAGAGGATCATTGTGGACAATGCTAAGAACTGCTTTGTGAAAATTTAAGTCTTGGTTTCCAAACTGCTACCCTAAGATGTAATTGAATTTATCCCCTCAATATTCAAAGTAACACCAGCTCTGGAAAACAATGAATTTAATCTAAGTGCCCCAAATGCAGCTACCTCATACTTACTCGGACATGTCCTTCATAAGCTGTTCCTACGCCTTTCTGTGGATCTATTCCCAAAGGCCCCTTAGTCTGTTCAGGAGGGATTGGACATACTGCAGGAGCCTTGTCTGCACAGGTCACGTGGCAAGAGAATCCACACACTTGTGAGGAGGAGGAGAAGAAACAAAAAGGTTTGATGGTTATTTCTTTATTTCTTGTGTAATGCAAAAGTTGTGATGATAATAATGAGATTTACAAAGAAATCCCCTTTCTTTTTTTTGACCAACATCTGAATAATCTCACTGAACTTTGCTACAGACAGAAATAAAAGTCTGCACACAGCAGCAGTTCATGCTTTTATCTGCTCTAAATCCTGTATTTCTCTTTTACAGTTTATGGATACACTTGGTTTCATCCAGATAAGAAAGAGCCTAAGATAATCTCTATGGTGTCCTCTAGGCACAACTCTACTAGTAAACAAAAAACTGGAACATTCTCTAAATAATAAGTGTCATTCTGTGCACATACAAACAATAATAACTGCCATTCAGTACAAATTTTGCTTCTTTCTGGAATAAGTCAGAATAGATGTCTTAAATTTTGCCCTGCAACAGAAAGCAAAGCTGCTGTCAATAAACTTGACCACTCACTGAGGCTCCTTATTGCTATTTTGAGTAAACAGAACTAAGCTCTTCTACCACCAACTGGAACAAAGTGTCCCCAGATAACTGGGCAATCTGTTATGTAGCATATTCAAAGTGTTTGGCTTCTACTGTTAAAAGACTGAAGCGTGAAAATATACTGTTACTCAAAATATAAGCAGAAGACTCCTGCATCAGCCACTACAACATTTACTGTGCCATCTGCATCTGTAAGAACTTCAGTTCACACTTGTTTGTGCTTTCCCAAGTGCTCACCTTCACAAGTGCAGCCCTGTCGTATCAGACCAACCATCAGGGATGTGCACTGATTGCATTTCGTTGGTGTGTTAAATGATTTCACTACAAACTGGTGGGCTTTAGGCTGTGAAAAGAGCAGACAAGGATGTTAACATCTGTAACACTTCTGAAGAACAGTTATTTCTTTCACAGATGAGTGCATAGGTGCATTTAGTAAGGCAGCTTGTTTGTCTTTGCCAGAATGAGATCTGAGCTCTTAACACAGGGGCTGAAAAAAATTCCTTATCAGTGCTCGTTGTTGGTAATTTAAAGCATCCTCTGTAAACAAAGCCACGGAAACTGGACCCTGTCTCAGAACATGAGTTTGCTTCCACTGCAGGTAGGAAAGCTGCCAAAATGATTCTATTACACTCCCGAAGTTGAACGTGCATAAACATTTGCTTGGTGGGCACCTGACTGTCAGCCCATAAGAGTATTTTCTAAGCTGCAAATTCAGTGCTCCTCTGTAAGGAGTATTGCCTCAGTTAAAAGAAGAAGAGCAGAGTTTTTCAACATTTTAGATTTTATGCCAGAAAGCCCTGACAGAGCTCCTTTTTATGGTGTTTGGCAGAGGCAATTTCAGAACAACCAATTTAAAGGCAAGAGCTGAAGTCGATAGATGAAGCTGGTTTTGAAAGGGTTTATCTTCCTGTTATTCCTTGGGAACACAGAGCACATGATTAAGTGGTTTAATTCTCTCCCTCTCCTCAAGGATGGCTGTGCTGATGCTGCTGCATAAAGGATAAATGCCTACGTAATGTGGCAGTATGATTCACAGATGGCCTTACATAAAATCCAGGAAGCTGCTTTGCTTTTCTATTAAAACTCCCAATGAAGTACGTACAGGGGGGAAAGGCCAGAGCACAGGGTGAATGCAAAGACTGTCTAAAAAATCCTGATCGTGTACGTGATCTGAAATAAGACAATTTTGCAGACTACTTTGAAGAGTAGGTATGTTAAAATTTTGCTCACTTTCCTGTTTTTCAGAGCATAAGATATCACAGCTAAGGGCTCAAACTTATCCATATTTAATGACAGCTTTACTGTTACAATGGCAGCTGTCTACAGAAGAATGTTCTGTTTTGAGACTTGCAGGGAAACAACACAGCTTTAAAAACTGATGCAATCAGAAAGTAAGAAGGTTCTTTAGGGGACATAATAAATTATAAAGCAAGTCATTACTTACTGAGCAAAATGTTTGCAAAAATTAAATTATGTGCACAGTAAAATCTGTTTCACATGATTCCAAGTGCACTTACAGTATTTTTTAATTGATCTACTAAGATGCTGCCAACAGAACACTGTTTGCTGAAACTTTAGCTTTCCTTTACACAAATTAATCTTCTGCTACTTTGCAATTTATCAAAGCAGAGAAACAGATCTATTGGAAAGGCTTACTTACTTTATTATTAGTTGCAGGAAAAACTGTCATTTTTAAATATACAGAAGATTCCTAAACCATCGAGTCACTCTCAAAACTTTTACAAGAAAATTCTTCCTTTAACAGCTTGTATTTATTCTTCATTTGCTTGAACAGACACAATCCACTGGGAATTAGCATACAATGGCTTATTCGGCAACAACAAAACGATTTCGACAACTGATGGAAAATCAGTATTCATGCAGGTAAAACCCAAAAGACAGAAAAACTGGAAATCCTTCTCCCAGCCCAGTGCTGGTGTGCTCCCCTTGTAGTGCTCACTCTATACTGCTTAAAAACAGGCAAATCTGTGGTTTCCTTTTTAGGGTTACTCTTTGCCTTTTCTCAAGAATAAGCATCTAATCAGCACACAGGCATGCTAATCTGAGACTTTATTGTATGCAAAGAGCAGAGCTATGCTGGTCAGACACAAGTCTGAAAACACTCTCTTCCTAGGATGGCACTTTCCTTTCTTCACATTCTGGCTCATTTACCTCTTTCTAAATCCAAACTGCTGTTCTTCCTACAATCAAATGCCTGTGCACTGCCCCAGTGGAATTCCTAGTGCAACTCGTCACATCCCATAATGTAAGAATGAAGGGTTTTCAATTTTAGAAAGCAACCAGCTTGCACATGAACATCCCTTCTAGGCAGTTCTGGTAGGATCAATGTGATAACAGTCCTCCTGAGGCTGTAGCCCAGGAGTGACACATCCCCCTTGCTACACAGGAAGTGAGAATGTCTGACAGGATACCTTTGGTGCAGAGAGTCCCGAGCCAATATACGCTGTCCTCATGGTCGGTGTGTGAATTGAACGGGGAGGATGATCTGTAACCTGAACAGAGGATCAATGGGACAACCCCAAAGGATCAAAACAACAACAAGAACACTCTACCAAAGAGAGTCTGGATAAAGGAAAAAGACTATGTTGTCCCACCCACCCCATCCCCCAGCATCCAAGCCATGAAACCAAACTGATTAATGCAGGACTCAGAAAAACAAATCTTATTTCTCAGCAAGATTCATCTCCTAAATGTCAAAACCAACTTCACATTATCCTCAACATTTGATTGGATATTTTCTAATATAAAATAACCACAAAATTCATTTTTTTAACAGGGAAAGGGGATAAATTATTATAGTTGCAGAATCTGGCTAACATTTTGTAATAACAAGACTTCCAGCAGAGCTTCAAATAGTGTTTTTACAAACTACATTATAACATAATCTTTGTGCCAACATTTCTTAAATATTCATGAATGAGGATATGTTATGAAGAGAGACTATAACTAATAACTGATTCATAGCTCCCATCCCTATTCAATTAACCATATGTGAAAGGAAATGCAACATTCCCCAAAACACAGTTCACCACTAGTGCAGAAGGCTATTACAAAGCCCTAAACAGTCTTGCTGCAGAAGAGTGAGCTTCACCCGAAACAAAGATTTGCAATAGTAATTTTTATACAATGAAACTGTTACTCCTAAAAAAACCAACCAAACAAATATCTTTCAACACTGAAGTACCTCGATTGGTTCAATCTCACTGGCTGTAGAAGGAGACCTTGATCTTGAATGGAGGTGAGACTTGCTATCTTCATCCCGTGATGGAGTATTGGACAACGTCAAATTCTCAACTGAATCAATCTAGGAAAACAATTCGAGAGAGGAAAAAAAAAAAAAAAACAACAACCAAAGAAATAAATCAAAGACATCATTAAAAAAGAATTCTCAACTCTTACCAAAACAAGATATGGGAGCAGTAGAATTCCTAAGAGAGAACTGAGAGGATAAAAATTCAGTTTTAAGCATCTTCCTAATTAAAAGCACAAAAATGGAATGAAAATTGTTGCATGTAAACACGCCAAGGCTTCTGCTGAGAGGTGAGCACATGCATAAGAGCTGCTAGTTCAGGGCCCTGGTAACCACTTGAAGACACTTGTAATTCAGCATTTTTCAAGGGTGAATATTTTCTAAACACTACTGGGTTTTGTCCACTGGTATCAGGGATTTGTTAGAAGTGAATTCCCACATAGCCCACATAAATTCCTGCAAACGTATTCAGGAGAAGACAAGGAGAAAAGTGTATATCCTGAGGGTAGTGATAATTATATTCATAGAGAGCTGAGGGAGTTTTGCACCCCATTTGAACTACAGAAACATCCTTACCAGGAATACAATTCCTTCTGAGGAATATTTTCCTAGTCCTTGATATATAGAATGAAACTTAGCCCAACACAGAGCTACACTGAACAAGGCACATAGGTACAAACAGGTATCTTGGGTAACAAGTCATCTTTTGTTAGTACAGCTGAAAAAAGTCAGAGAAGGCAGGATTCTTCCTTGAAAACAAGACATCTCCACAAAGCTTTCTATGAAAAATTATATAGAAAAAAAAAAGGTGAAAATACTTTTTTCCACTAATAATAAAAGTAAAAGCTTCAGGCCTGCAGAAGGCTCCATAGCATGCCTCGATTTTCTGGAGCAATGCTATCATCAGTTCTCCATTGCCAAGGATTTGGCTAGCTTGCAGAGAAACTGAAATATGCAGCCGCGTTTACAAAAAGCATTTGAACATTACAGTGTTTCTTATCTCATTTGCCACTGACAATACTGAGAATTCCACAAACTTCACTGCTTTTTGGGAATCAGTTATATTGCCAAGCCAATTTTATACATGCACACACAGTCCTGTTCTTCAGGAGCTCAGTCATGGTAGCGAACAGGTGCAGTTGCTAGTTTTATATACACTTTTTTTAAAAATAGTGAGTTAAGTTTGATGGCTTCTAGTTTTACCATACCCTTCAAAAAAATTATCTGGTGGAGAACGTTCATCCGTCTGATCAACTTAGGCATATTAACATGCCTGCAAGTATTTCTGAAATGAAAATGGGATATTCTCACACTGGGATACACCTGTTTACTACACATATATGATGTGTTTCAAGCATTGTGGCAAAAAGTAGCAGTAAAGCAAACATTTTGTGCTCAGATTTATCAGAAGCTAATAATAATTGGAAGCTTTACCCAGTATTAGAAACACTGATGCCTTGAGTAGTAAATTCTCAAAGGAAACATGTTTCAATTATTCTAAACTTCTTTTTAATCCAATCTAAACATGTGATTACTTGGAGTCCACTCAAAGACTGTTAACCTTCAACAATTCTATCTCCTCCTTGAAAATGTTACTAAAAAATAAGCCCAATGAGTAACTACAGGCAAATTTTTTTTCATAGCAAGAAACAGACACTCCTTTTTTCCTACAAGTAAAACTCAGAGATCTAATCTATCATTTCATAAATGTTTCCAGACACTCCAAGGGCTTTCCCTTTCAAAGCAGCATCTGCATACCAAAGAATTTTCATGGTGTCTATGAAAAAAATGTAGTACAAGCCTGATATCAGTGATGGAACCTTTCTGGAATGTGCTACAAAGCCTTTGTGGTTGAAGACAACTGCTGAAACAGTAACAAATGTATTTTCACTTTATTTACTAACATAAAAGGCCCACAAAACAAACAGAACTTGATCCACCATTGCAGAAGGGAATTTAATCCCTACCTTCAGAGCAGAAACAAGGACATTAAGCTGTATTGCTGCAGTGATCTCAGGTTCCTGGCTTTAATGAGAAGAACCAAGTACAAAAGCAACCTGACTCAACTATGGTCAGCAGTTTATGAAGACCACGTTAACACCATTCAAACTGGTTTTAAACGAATCCACTGGATTACCCAAAGCAGATTTCACTATTTCCTACCAAACTGTAACAGCCTCGCTGTCTTCCACAGGACTGTGCACACACGTGCAGGTCTGAGCCAAAGCTGGCCAGTGTATAAACACATCTGGAGGAGAGAGAACTTCTGAACTGGAGGCACCACCAACAAACACAACCAGTTACTGTAAGCTTTCCTGAGAAACTCAGTGGTGTGCTTTGAACTGCATGGGTAAGGGCATCATTAGAGCTGTTGGGCACTGCTGCTTATTTACTGAATATTCAACAGAAATGCTTTGTATGCTTACTCATCCCCTCCAACACATCTGTATAAAAGAAACCAAAGTGGCAGTATGAGATTAAAATGGACATAGCATAACTGGTAGGAATTCATCCTCATTGAGTCTGCTTTGATAACACATGTAAACACAAGTTTAAAAACCCACCTTGATTTTTGAAACACCACAGACTTCTCCAGTTTAACCAGCTACAACACATCCATCTCTGTTTTCTTTGTATGAATTTTTCCTATCCTCCTTGATGCTCTATTTACTCAATTCCCCACTTCACGTTTATTTATCTTCGTACTGTGATATTTTTTATCATTTGCTGTGATGTGCCTCCCAAATGCCAAACTTTGACCTTCTATGGGCAATTCCCATGACTTAACACATGCCCTCTGCTAAGGGCAAGGAAACAAACAGGCCCTCATTTGATGTTTGCTCATCTTCCCAACCTGCACCTGCCTGATCAGCTTCCACACAGAACTTTCACACTAAAATGAGAAAGGACCCAAAGCATCTTCTCCAGTTTCAGAAATACTCTGCTCATAGGGTTAACTGAAATAAGAACACCCAAAGCATCTTCTCCAGCTACTGTGATATTCTGCTCATAGGATTGCCAAATGAAATACTCCAAAAGCTTTGAGCCCACGGCTGGAAAACAACAAACAGCACAGCAGCAGCAGCAGCAAACAGCAGCAGCAGCAGCACAAGACATGCAGTGAGGTAAATACACAATCCGTACATTAAACATAGGCATGGACACAACAGGCAAAAAATAAAGGGCCACATAGAATAAGACAGCCTCTTACACGTCTGCCTTTGTTAGCTGGAATACAGGAAGGAGAGCGCTTTAACAAAGAAAGGAGGAGAATATGTTACAAAACCAAACAGTGACACATACATCACCTCAGAATTCCTCACTGTATCTCCAGAGGTAGTGGTCAGACACACACAAGCATGTTCATTGTTACAAGTATTTTAAAAACACGCTATTCTGGGGCAACAAGAGGGGAGAAACATTTAAAAAAAAGGAACAGCTATTCCAAGTCCATAGTCTTCCACTGGACAACAGCAGCGAAACTGCAGACTACGCTGCACTAATAATTTGCATTTGGCATCTCTGTGCTTTGAATAAGATGAATGAAATCATCTATTGGAGGCATCCAATTTAAAATATCATTATGAACCAGATTTACTCAACGTAATTATGAATGTGCAGGTAAAGTCAAGGCTCTCACCACACACTACTATTGGCTTATTCTGTTCAACAGTAAGAATTCAGAACACCATTTATTCCATGGCTACTTCAAGAGTTCAGATTTGTTTAGTCTAGCCAAAGCCCATGGGGACTGCATGTGAGGAAAGATTGCAGGAGGACTTAAGAAATCTGTATCTAATGTGTTAGCAACAGGGAAAAAAATAGTGGTTTTGAGTGTGCGGGAAAAATAATTTTGTCAAGGGAAAATGGGATTCCATCTTATTGTTATTAAATAATCACAAATTCATCCTTAAATAAAACAAGTTGATTGCTTCTCACAGCTAGTGAGATACACAAAGATCCACCTGGCAAAGAAACAAAACCCAACACTTCCATTGTCAGACACTTCTAGTGAACACAGGAGACTTAACACCTAGACAGTGTTACTGAGACAGCCTGCAACACACAGGAGAAACAGCAGCAAGGATTTAGTCTCTTAGAGTCACTGCGGGTGACTTCCCTCCCCACAAAGGCTGGAATTCAGGGACTCCAAACACCTTCCTACTCCCCTGTGTGCAGAGGAGATACAAGGATTGTTTCTGAACGTGTGGGCTGTCACAGCTATGAGGATTTAGGCACCAGTTCTGCCAACCTGACCCAGCATCTTTTCAAGGCAGGAACCAACAGCGACTGCTACTCGTCTGAGTAGTGAGCTACCACATTTTTCCTCAGCATCTGCAGGCTACAGAGGCAGCAGGACATCTATTTTTATTTCTCTCCAGCAGAAATTGCAAAACTACTGTTTTCCTCACTCGAAAAATTAGAATTAACTCCAGTCATTTGGAGAGTGCTATAAATAGTTACGTTATTTGGATGGCAGATACAGGAGACATACCCACCCTAGGAAACCCAGTGCTGTGTGCACATCTGTATGCCAAACAGACTTCAGAGATCCTGCAAGGAATGCCTTGCAATTGCATCTGTACGTTATTTGACACACTCTCTGTCCTTCCTTAATGAAGCAGAGAGTCTGAAGAAACAATACAGGCCATCAGAAATATTTACTTGGGGTTCTTGATTACAAGAGAGGCTTTCCTGAACCCTGCGCAATATTGCAGCACTGCACGAATCTGATCTGAGGACTTCTAATTCTTCCTTGGTCTCAATACAAAGAACCCAGTGAACCCACATACTTCTCAGGTTTGACTGAGAAGAGTTTAATTCTTCTGGAGACGCTGCAAGAAACACTGCCCTTCAAGGTAACCGCTGCCAAAAAGAGACACTGGAAAGGGATGGAGGTCACATCCAGTGGGCAGGGAGCTTTAATACCCTTATTTTAATTTAAATCCATCTAATATATTGATACTAAACCAACTCAATGAGCTAAACCATAAATAACCATTCATTTAGATAATACAGAGACTATAAATTATGCTATGAGTGAATCAAGTAATTGTCCAATAAATCAAAGATGCAGAACTGACTTTCAGCACAACTGAATGATACCACTTTTCATCTGCTAATACAGATACCAGCTTTATCTCTCTTTCTAACAAAGACAGAATGTCTTGTATTTCTCTGCAAGGTGCTCTTCCCATCTTTGAGCAGTCAACTCTTCTTTTTTTCTTCTGCAGTTTTGTCAGATGAGAGAGAATTCTGTCTTGGTGTTAAGAGACATGAGCCCCTGGCCAGTCCAGCCAGGAGATGTACGTTTGCCAAGTGCAACTGAGAAAAAAACCACTCCTGTTGGACTCAAATTGAAGATGGAACAGGGCGAGTTTGACTCCATGTGCAGGAAGCTAACTATAAGCAACTATATATATATATCAATACTTGAAACTTTACCCAAGACTAAGAGGAGGATATCTGCAAAGATCTGATCTGGGTGGACGAACCAAGAAGAATTGCTATTAAAGGATGTAGGCCAGCAGTTGAAAATTACTCACTTGCATAGAGGAAAAAAAAAAACGTAATTTTGTCAAAATGCTTGTGGAAAAAAATGCTGCCTTCTTTAAAAAAAAAAAAAAAACAAAAAACCAAAAACCAAACAACAATAAAAACAGAATAAAGTACTGAAGTCCGTCAAAATTAACTAGACAGCAACCAGGAAAATATCCTTAACCAAAGCTTCCCCTTGCAAAATAGAACATTATCAGCAACTGACACATATATCCTTTATTTCTCATTTAATATGTTTTAGGGGAGTGTTTTAGATATCTTTAAATTTCTATTCGAGAACTTGCTGATACAAACTAAGTGTTCCTATACTCAGGTAACATAGAACATGTTTTCTTTAATCCAGATAAAAAATATTAATATTATTCATTTTTTGTGGATTTACACTACAGGAAACTGTACCCTCCTTTTTTTTTTTTTTGGTAAGAAGAGTCCAACAATATCAGCAAGCCAAAAGTTTTCTGTATGCTATACAAAAGTGCAGGTAAGTGCCTTCTACTATGACACCACAGATGAACCTTCACATTTTGTCTGGGATATATACCTGATTTACAGAGCAAAAACATCCAGAAGAAAAGCTTTTTTTCAGAGTAAGTGAAAGGAAATGAAAGCAGCAGAAAAGGTCCATATACCTCATCCTCTTTGCTACACCCTCGACAGCAGACATTTCTCAAATAAAATGAATTGCATCACATCTCAATGCCAATAGGATTACACTGTATTCAACACATATGCATAAATATTTGTGAATGTATTATGTGTAATATGTATAAACACATCTACGAGGACAGACACACACACACACACACAGTTCTACCTACAGAGCTGTAATGGATGGGGCTCCATACACTTGGATTTTAAAAAGTTCATTGGTAATTACTTTTATGGGCCTACTACTTCAGTTTGGAAGAAATATAATGCAGTCAATTTTCAGCTTTTAACTCAATTCCCTTTGTATGCAATTAACTACTGGGAATATTTAAACAAAGTCCTCACAGAAAACCTGCATCTCAAATGGCAATAAAAAGTAGTAAGTTCACTTCAGTCATAATGAAAATGACTTGTCACAATGCAGGCTAAAAAAGAGAAAATATTTTATTTGAGCAAACAGAAGTTAACTGTATGCAAGGGAAACATTTTAATAGAAGTGATTAGAAAACTTATGGAAACAACTCATGATAAAGGAATAATATGAAGCAAAAGAATTAAATACATAAATGTGCTGGTGATTTTGGAACCATTTTCCACAGGCCATATCAAAAGACAAGGCCCAAAAGCAGCTTTTCACCATCAGAAAAACTGTTTACAATTAAGAATTCTTCACCTGCAGCTAAAGAAAAGCATTTATTTCAAAAGAGAACATCTATCTAAATAATTAGGTGTAAGGCTTCTATTACAGAAATACTTTGTTCTCCACTGCACTTGCAGATTTTTTAAGTTGACTGCATTAATGTTTGACTATTCCAAATCCATCAACTGATCTGTTATTGAGGGATTTACTGGGTTGAAAGTCAGACTTACGTCATCCATAAAATCAATCAATGAGGATGAAGAGGAGGAAAAGGAATCCTATTTTAATGAAAACAGCAGTAAAAAAAAAGAGAGAGAGAGAGAGAGAGAAAGAGATGGATGAAGAAAACTGTTCAATATAAATAAAAGTGCAAAAATAACTGTAAATAACCAGTGGCAGTAACAGTTACCTGAGTAAGTTTTCATTAATTGCCTTTCACAGACAATTAATTAATGTACTATCTGTAAAGAAACCAGTGTTTTTCCAGCATTTACTCAATAAAATAATATTCCTATACTCCCAGCAGGTTTCTTATACTGAGAGTAACTTAGAAGATAAATTATTACAAATTTAAAATTTAAGAAATTTAAGAACAATGTTAATTGTGAGGACTTCAAGAGAGAACAATGAATTAATAAATACATAATGAAAAGAAAGAAAATTTTGGGACATCAGTAATAGCAGGGATTAAGCTCTTTCATAGCTGAATGTGATGATCCTGTACTTGCACCAGGAAAAAACGGGCAAACTTTAGATTAATGTCTAACTGTAAAGGCAGTGCCTTGTATTCTCTGAATTCAGTTTGACCAATATTTCACGTCACCAGTTCTTTCAAAAGAAAGATGATGCTTTGCTTACTGCTGATTAAAAAAGAAGATAATAAATGTATAGTACTGTTTCAATTTCATCCTACCAGGCTTTCTACCTACTCTGGTCTTTTGTCTAGAAGGGACAAAGGTATTAAACAAATTCATTTTTAAAATAAAAGAGGGAGAGGAGATGAATAGCCATTATCTGGATTTTACAGATCTGAGTAAAATGAACAGACAATGAAAACAACCTAATAAACAGTTCCAATGACTTCATGGGATACAATCAAGGATGATTTACATATTTTCTCTTGTTTTTACCAAACCACTACCTGCATTATTTAGCATTTTTCTGAATAGAAAGAAAAGCCATTTGAAAAACTATGCTTTTCATGTTCACTACAAAATCAGGCAAATTTCTGCATTCAAGGCTTGAGAGAGAATTCACTGTGATTACAAGCATTCAAGAGAAGACAGCCAGCACTGTAAATGACAAACAATTCTCACGTATCATTATACACAAATATTATTGGGGAGATACAATAAAAATACAGGAGCAAACCCTCAGCAAATATGCACATAACCTACACACAACAGCAGTTCCAGTGACTAACAGAGTTAGAATAGCTGTGCACTTACTTCAAATTGATCCAGAGCAGAGGTAGGCGCATTCAAAAATGCCAAGAAAGAATTCTGTGAGTCTTGGTGCTTTACACCTAGAAAACAGCAGCAGGTTTTTAAGCTACAGAAAAAATGACCTTTTCATGGAGGACCTTTGCCTTGCTGAATCAGAGTTTGAGTGTCCACCTGAAACACCTACATGTTTTGAAATAAGCTGCACATTTGGTTTGTTTTCCAGAGTTAAAGATTTTTTTACCGGACAAGCGTGTGTTTAATTAACCTTCCCCCAGCTAGGATGTGTGTGGTGTGAGTTCCATGTGAAAACAGGCTGTATGTACATTTCTGTTATGCAGGAGGCACTGGTTTCTAAGGTGCTTATGTCCCTTTGCACCACACACCAACGCAGCAGGTGCCATCCCTGCTCTGCTCACGTGTGGGACGTCCCACCGTGCCAGGGCAGCTGGAGCCAACCAAAACACCGCATTTCCCAGCATGATGGGTTCCTAAAGCCATGCTCTGCGCCTGTCTGCCACCTCTCCCTGCTGAGTGCCCAGCAGTAACACAATCCTGGGTGAAGCTTCAGATGTCTCTGTCACACCACATCATTTAAGTGATGCTCAGCCAGCAAGTGGAGCGGGAACGCTGCATCCCGTGGAGCTGCAGAGGCTGGCACACCTCGGCTCTTACTTTAACTTGCTCCAACTGGTATTTTTTTTTCTTCTACTTCTTTTCTAATTCAAGTTGCTCTCCGGGTCTTTATACTTCACAGATGTGTACGAACTCTATTCTTCTCAATGTTATAAATACATTATATACACATACATCTATATATTTATTATGACCAGAGCCTGGAGGACTGTGTGCATCTCAAAAGAATGATGCTATGAGAAGTTATCTATTTCTTTCAAAAAATGACAGTGTCTTGCTCTATTGAGCCATATCCCCCTATATGCTCTAAATATAACCCACAGTGCATGAAGTTACAAAGAACCCTTTCCTCTTTAAAATATAAATACACTGAAAACACAGTAAAATAGTAAAACCAATTTTCAAACTACCAACTACTTTATGGAATATTTTTAGCAATCTTTTTCCCCACCTGTCTAAATTTCTGAAATACATTTATAAACAGGAAAGGATTAGGTGCTAATCCAAATAATCCCTTCCTAGAAATCAATTTCCACACACTGCAAGTTGCTCTACCACTGTACATTGACTACATTTGAATCTTCTACACAGCTCATGATTCAAACAGCAATATATTTCTTCTTGTAAGAGAAAACCAAATCCAAAGTTAATAACGATTTAGATTAAGGTGTACTTCTATCAGACTGTTTGAATAATTGCAGTAGAATATTACTAATATAATTCTGTTAAGAAACATGACTAATGTTTCCTTGAACAGTACTTTTTTTCCTTGCTTGTTTTCAGCCAAGAGTAAATGTTTATCTCACCAAAACAGTAAGGTTTTAAACACTGGAAAAAATACAGGGTAAAATATGAATTATAAATTCATAACATTATTTAACACAAAGAAAGACTTCAGAAGTCAAGTAACCATGCATAATATTTAAGAAAGTTCAAGAACATATAAATGAAAGCTAAACACGACAAAGTATCTTTGTCTCCAGGGAGATACTATCAGGAGCTTCTCTCCAAGTACTTGGAGGAAGCATAATCCTGGTATCAGTGCTAAGCATCAAGATGAGGAAGTATAAATTCCCTAAGTCTTATTTGCTAATTGGCACCATTTTTTAACATTCTGTATAGGTTTGAGTTATTTTCACCAGTCAATCAGCACTGGGAGGCCTGTATATAGGAGATGAATGTAAACTGTAATACTTTATTGACTGATCGGCCATTAAGCTGGAAAGGCTGAAAAATATTTGACATCCTAATGAAGCAATTGTTGCCAGGGTATTGATATTCTGGAGTTCACACAGTTCCCTACAGAAAATTAGGTAATTCCATTTGGCCTGAAAAATACTTCTTCCCATGTAGCTCTTAAGACACAAATATTAGAGCTACTACAGAAACTGCAAAGAATCAGCCAAATCATTAATCATCTCTTAATGAATTTTTTTTTCATTGCAGAATTACCAAAAAAGTCTCTTGTCCCAGCAACAATGCAAAATAGTGTTGGACAGATGCAACAGTAATCCCAGAACATACTCTTAATACCACAGCAAAGCAGTCATGAGCACACTGCTCACTACGTGGTTGCAAAGCCTATCAATGAAGTCATCCCAAAAACAAACAAATGCTATGAATTCCTCTGCAGTTGTTTACTCTCTGTGTAGACAGGCCCAAAACACTCATAGATGAACAACACTATGATCAGTATTGATGTCTAAATACCTTCATCCATCATAAAGGAGAAAAGGTTAGAAATATATCTATATTCTAACAGTTTTCTGGCAGTAAATCACCATACACAGGCCAAATAAAAACAATGCAGTCTCAACTCAAATAAAACCTTACTGGTTCAAAGGTACCAACAAAACTGAGGCGTATTACAAGTATTAGAAGTGCAAATGCAACTGCTGTGGGTACATCTTAACACGCAAGTGTTGTGCTCACATGTTGGTATCATATTTCAGTTTCAAGGTGACACTTGATTGATAAGATGTACCCACCAATGTGACACGCTATTTACTTGGATATCAGTTGCCATACCCTTTTCTGATCTAAGCTCTTCTGTCTCCTTTCTCAGCCTTTCGATGTCTGCCAAGAGCTCCATGTTCTTCTTCTCAGATTCTTGCAATTTACTTCAAAAGAACACAAAAAACAGATGTAAGTATTGAGAACCCATAATACAAGTCACTCTGGTTCCTGATGTCTTCAAATGCCAGAATAAATCTATTGGGACCTGTTTAGTTTACAGAAAAAAGCAATTTATCTATTAAATAGGTTGATGTTTTCCACGTTTCTAATTTCTAAGTAATTGTGTGAGCTTGCATCCTGTGAATGAGAAAAAAAGGCTGTATGTATTTTTATGTTTTAAAAAGTCCTGTTTTTCATTAAAAGTTATTTGTTAATCAAGTACCTGTGATACTAATAGATTCAGTTGAACTATTTTTTTTCTCAGTTGCTTTACAGTTAGTTGTTTCAGTGCTTTCTGACTCATAGATGAGAGGTAACATTACTCTGCAATTTGAGCACATTTCTCATTCTTGGCTCTCCTGTTCTTATACGATCTCCAATGCTGCCTATATCATCACATTACCTGGCCTGAAAAACATTCAAGATAGGCGAACCAGATGTTTCCATTTTACAGGTAACATACTTGAATTTTAGCTCTAACCTACTACTTTCCTAAAGCTGCAAAACACACCAGTGCTCTGAGCTAGGTTGAAGTTGGATGCCTAGAAAAATGGAACCACTTCCTACCAACCCGCTGTTTCAGGCATTCACCCAACTCAGAATAAGTTCTGTTGTGGGGGTGGTGAGGTAGAAGTGAGAAAGAGGTCTGAGGAAGGAATAAAAAAATTCCTAATAGTCCATTAGCCATTATTATTTCTTACTGTGCAAATCATTGATTTTAGTCAGCTAACCCAATGCAGCTGTCAGGAGAAAGGAAAAGAATATATTCTAAGACACAAACTCACACTCTGCATTTGGACTTGTTATCACAACTAGGAGAGATCATATTATTAAAGTGCTCCCTCTGAAAATCTTCAAGATTTCAACTTTCCCCAGTAAGTGTTCAGCTGTTCAAACAATGAAGAGAGATGTGATTTTTTTTTTTCCACATTTGGGTGTATGAAACCGGCATATCATTCATGATCAAATTTCGACAGACAAGGTAGATAAAATAATGATTTGATGACATTTCCTGGGAGATATCAAAGTAAATTTGCATCAGAACAATTCAGTCTTACCACTCTGTAGAGATACAGGAAGCTTTGACTTTGTTCAGCTCATCTTGAATAGCCTGTTTGGCTCGGATTTCAGCATCAAGAGCAGACTGGAGCTCCAGCCTCGCAGACATATCCAGCTTTGCAAAGCGTCGCATCTTCCAGGGCATGTCCTAGGAAAGAATCAAAAAAGGGAGCCGAAAGAGTAAGAGGAAAGGAAGCTGTACATGAGCAGTGTAACTAACTTCAACAACTACATTTCTCAGTCTATTATGTCCTTAAAATAAGAGTTCATTAACTCCAAAATAATCTAAAATTAAGAGCAATGTTAGGAGTAGTATTTCTGAACTCAAGTAACAAGTAGGCAAGATGAATGTTTTATGCTGATCTCAAAAGCAAAGAGATTTTTAAAGTCTAGTTTTGATGTGCCTCAATTCAGATGACAGCTATGAAGGACATTCACACTTCACAAGTGAAGACTTGAAGGTTTTCATGAACAAAAGCATGATTTCCTTCAACAAATTCATATATGATTATAAAGTAGCTACTTAAACTATAACATAGATAAAACACATTATAAAGACATTGGTGTTTAATTAATTGATAAACAATAAATTTGGTATTCAGTTATTCAGAAGGGAAGCTCAAGGAAAGTTTAACTTTTGATTAACACAGACTCTACAGACAGATTATTGCTGCAGCTGAAACTATCCAATCAGTGGTTTTTTCAAACAAAAAACCTTCTGACATAGGGAAGTAAAGTCTTACTGTAGCTCTAGCACCCAAACTGGAGTTCCTCAGGGCTTCCAGCTCTTCAGTCATTTTAGAGGCCAAGGCTTGAAGATAACCTCGAGCATCTTTTTCATCGCTTACCCTAAACAATTACATAAAAAAAAATAAGGTGTTTTAACCAAAGAATTTAGAGAAAAACAGAAGTCCCTTCAACAAGCTAACAACCAGAAACAGATAAATACAGAATGCAAAAAGAGTCATAAAACGTAAGGAGAAAAACAACAAAAGCCCAAACAGAAAACTACACAGAACTAATTCTTTGCTGCTTTGTGGATTTGCATTAAACAACATGCATCACTAAGACAAGGAATGAAAATTGAAGAACTACCTGTCAGCTACCTGAAATTGAGACTGTGAGAAAGAAATCTTTCAACCTATTTTTAGGGAGCAAATTGAGACAAAATTTGCAACCAATAATTAACAACTCCATTGTCCACATAGTATTGGAACTCATGGTTAACTTTACTGTAGCAACTGACTATGAGAACTAGCAGTTAAACACTGATGTTACTTCAAGAAGTGCTAATTAAACAGGGAGAGTCTACTTTTAATGTTATTAAACAGCGTAAGCCAGAGAGGCTCTCTCATCCACGGAGCTTGTTTTCTATCCAGACATGTTTTCTGAGTGTAAAGGCAACAAGGAAGAGACATGCCTGTTTTTCAGATTCTTTGATCATCGGTTACAAAGAAAGAACAACAACTTTCTGTGATTAATCACAACAGAAGGTTCTTTCTTCACTTTGCCTCAGGTGTTAACATAGAAAAGAAAGTTGCTAAAAAATTAACTCACTGAAACTAAGTAACTTACAGAAAACTTAAACCAAACAAACAGAAAAATCCCAACATCACCCCTCCCACTCCATTTCCTTACATTCCACTACATTCATTTTGCCCACAGAAGAGCAATCTCAGTTCTGCAACACCAGGCCTTATGCAAGTCCCTGAGCTGCCTCAGAGACCAGCAGGGTAATACCACAGCTTGATCACAGTAAAGTCCATCAACACCAAACACCAGAATGTCTAGGATCTGCTCTAAGTACTGAACCTCAAATAGCTTTAAATAAAACATAAGAAAGTGGGAAAATATTTTTTCTGTTTCATGAGAATTAACTTCTCCTTGATTCCTCATCTTCAAAAGCAACTCTAATCCTAAGTATGTTGGACTGGAGGTAAGAGTTCTCCAGATGGTTGATTTTGTCCTGCAGTGACCTTCCAGCAGGAAGTGTTTCCCCCTTCATGCCTATAAAGCAATTTAAGTTTTTCTGGTTGATTCTATGGGGTTCTTACACACACAGAACATGGAAATGGTGCTACTTGCAAGTTTACCATTAATTACAAAAATAAAAGTTTCAAAACAGATTTATAGATAGTTGCCAGGAGGCAAGAAAGACAAGGGAGCACATACTCTGAACTGTCATGGGCAAGGGAGGAACTGAAGAGCTTTCCCACAGTGGCCTGAGGGCAAGATCACACCGTGAAAGCCACAGGCTAAATATCTGCAGACTGTGGTGACTTTTGGGTATGCAGTTAAAGGTTTATATAAGGAAGACAGATTGCTGTAATACAGAGGAGCCAAAAGCAAAATTAGCAAACATTTTCCACAAATCTCACACCCAACATGAAGAAGCGTTTATTGGGCTTTCTCTTCTTTGTCTCCTGCTTATAATTTAGTTCAAGAAGTGAGGAGGAATCTAGGAAAGCCCTACATGTCCTGACTATTAAAGTCAGTGAAAGGTTTTATATTAATGAGTCACTGTTTTTCCCAAGGTACATCAGAACTCAATGGAAGCAGCATAGCAACTTCTTCTCCCATAACATTCTGGATGACACATTCTGACAACCAGATACAGATAATCGGAGCCTACACAAACCACTATGTCTATAATAGTGGGCAAAAGATGTAAGAAGTAGCTAAAGATGCTTTTTGGGCGTGGTGAGTGCATGATTAAATACACTGTAAAAAGAAAAAAAGTTTAAGCAGGAATAAATAGAGTGTGAGGCTCTCAAGGTGAGAGTTAAGTTTTCCTGATGTATAAGAAGGGAAAGAGATCTCGGAATCAGCATTTAATTTTCCCTATTTTTAATGACACATAAAATCTTTGCAGAAAAAAAAGGGGTCCAATTACTATACCCATTTTTATGATGCCACACACATCCTTCCTAATGGAAGGTGAGGAAACACTTCAGTTATTTGGTTTATGGCGCACAGAACCCTCAAGCTCTAAATGCTGAAAAGCTGCACATGCAAAAACCTCAGAGAGACGTTCTACAGACATGTAGAAATCTAGAAAACGAAAATATAAAGTAAATTTTTACAAATACCTCTACTGAGTTCAAAAAAACTACTCAGGGTCTAGAAGATAGTAAATTAAAGCAGTAAAATCAGGAACTGAGGTGGTTTTGTTGTCCACTAGATGGCAAAATTATCTCAATAATGACATACGTTGATTAAACATTATGTGGACCCAAGAGCTCTTGAAGCTCTTTTATTTGTTAATGTTTTGCTGGGTTGTTCCATTTGGTTGGCTTTAAGAAATTAAAATTAAAGACAAAATGAGCAAGAATGGCAAAGTAACTCTTACTAATGCTGCTCTCCTTGTCCTCATTCTGACAGAGAGCCCTCACAAGCACAGCAAGAGACCTAAGGAAGAAAAGTTCTTCAAGTTCCACCTAGTCACTCCTTTCTTTAGTGAAAATTTAGATTAACTGTTCTGTTTTCATATATAATTGCCCTTGCAAGTTTAGTTCCATTAATGCAAAGAACCCAGAAGAGCAATATGGTACAAATTCCTGTAAAATTAAATTTAACTTTCTGTTAGGAGTCAACATCACGACAACCTTCACAGAACCATTGGCTGCTATCTGTATGGTGTTTGTCAGGATGCTCAGGAAGCCAGACTCCCTGGGTCTCCAGCTGGGATACTTTACAATACAAAATGGACCCAGAGGACTAAAGAATTTTGCTCAACAGACGTGGTCTTAAAGCCCTGCAGTCTTACACCAAGCTCTGTTTAACCTGATTTAAAAACCCCAAGGAAATCTCAGTCTTGACTC
This sequence comes from Eulacestoma nigropectus, assembly GCA_013397775.1. NCBI lineage: Eukaryota > Metazoa > Chordata > Aves > Passeriformes > Eulacestoma > Eulacestoma nigropectus. Next base: position 481,808 of record VZTE01006171.1, read on the forward strand.
CTCCGCTCTCTCAATGCTTTTAAATTTCTGTTGTCATTCCAGTACGCTCAAAAGTCTCCAGCTTAATTTTTAATTTTTCCCCCGCTGTCTTCAATAAAACCTGTTTTTTAAAAATACTTCTCTAAAAAATTTTAACACTTCCTTCTGCTCCCAAGCCCTGAAATTTCACTCTGCCCCTCAGAATTTCTATTTTAGAGATAATTAATTTCTGACTGTTCTTACCTCAAACACAGTCCATCTCAGAATTTTACATGTTTTGAGTTTCTTAACAGTTCAATATGCATAGAATTTTTGCTACATTTTTTTTCAAAATTTGTGTGTGCTTTTTTTTCTGAGAGCAAACAGATTTTAAAACAACAAAAAAAACTCCCCAATCCAAATTTTGGGGCTTTTTTAGGTTTGATTTAGTTTAGAAGTGCTGGAAGGGATAGTTAGTACCTTTTTTCTTGTCGTTGCTTTGTTTTGGCGGTTTTTTCAATGAAATCAATTAAGATAAAATCAATAATAGTACAAAAAAATCTGGCTGCTAAGTAGAATATCAACTGAATATTCTGGTAAACAACAATGGCAGCTTCTGGCCAGCTGAATCTAAGCCTAACATCCCTTCTATAGGTAAAACAGGTAGGATTCAGCTCATCCACATAAACATACTCAACAACACAGAATTATCCATCTGAACGAGTTGTGCAGGCTTCCTTTTCAACCTGTAGTGAGAAAAACAGACTTTCTAGAGTACTAGTCATGGGATTTATTGAGTTTTCTACCTCAGGACTTCTACAACTAGGTTACATTAATCCCTCCCAAGTTAAGGTTCTTGCCAAGTACGCTGGGAATCACTACCAAGATTGCCAGCGACCTCCTTTCCGCACAGCACAGAAATACAGTACCACGGCTATTTAAAATATTCCTTTTTAAAGTGACTGCATTAACCTCCCGTGCAATTAATCTCTTTCCCATCTCCCATAGGAAAATTTATAGCCGACTATAAAAGCCTCAATATTTCTTACTCTTGTCAAGGAATGATGAGTGATTTGGCTAATATAAACTCGTCAATATAATAGCTCCATTAAGGCTGAATGATCCGTGAGGGTCTGTTGAGTCCACAATAGAATTTGCAGTGAAAGTCTGATTCAAGTGTTTATATTAAAATATTGCCCTGTTTATGGTATCTTGAGATAATAACAGCAAGATTAAAAGGTTTTCATACATTATCCCTAAAGTAGATGCAATAAAGCAGAGTAAGAGAGCAGGGAAAGGCTAAAGGGAACGTGATAAGCCATTAAAATTACTCGCAAGTTATAAAATCTGAGAGAAACAGCAATTCAGAAGGGCTGCAGGAATCATGAAGGAAGTGACAAACCTTAACCATCCAAAGCGTGAATTCAAAGAGATTTCTTGAGAGGTATCCATTAGATGGCAAATCACTTAAAGGAAGTAAGGGCCTCCCTGGGCTTGTGCTGCTCAAAACAGGGCTAGAATGAGTCCTTTGAACTACTACAGGCCGCCAAGCAAACTGTTTACAAACCCAGTAACTAATTCCATCTACTGCCTCCTATCCTTCCTGGATCATGGTATAGAAAGGACATGGCAGTTTTTAGGAGGTGGAGAGAATGCAAATTACAAAATACATATTTTAATGTAATATTGTGTGAGAAATCTGTTAAGTTTTGAACAGGGAGCCCACGAGCTCTCCTCTACTTTGCTTGCTCCAAGGCATTCCACTGTCACACCGAAGATGTGGACAGGTACAGATTTAAATTGCATTTTCTTCTGAGGAAAACACAGGCTTGTGACTGATCAAATAAGACTAGTTTTCTCTAAAATTAGGTGTGGATTTTTTTCTTTTCAAATATTTATCATTATAATAGATGCTTACATACTTCATAGAGCACCCGTGATCCCCAGAGAAGGCCCTAGTTTCAGTATGCAGTGCTGAATTCTAAAGACAGCAGATGGACATGACCAGATTATCTGGGTAACACATGGAAAAATCTAAACATAACAAGGAAAAAATGTGACCTAAGATAAGGCCTCACATAGCAGAAAAAAATTTAACATAAGCAGAGAAAAGTATGGAGGGAAAATTGAGATGTGCTTAGTGATGAAAAACTGGAACCAAGCCAGACTTTTCAAATTCCCTTCATGTTTGCCCTAGTACTTCTATTTTTTCCTTTTCACATAATTCTTTAATTTTTAGTTCTGTACTATTTAGAAGACATTATATTATCATAAGGGATTAGTAAAATGGTGTCTGTAATTCAGAAAGTTAGTCTTGCATGTTCCTGATCTTTTTTCACTAAGTATCTTCACAGGTAACAAAAACCTCAAGCCTAAACCCTTTTACCCTTTACAGCAACATCTCTAACATGAAAAACACTTAATCATTTGCCTGAACCACATCAGTAATACATCTTAAAAAATTAAACACTCTCATAAAAGTAAAGGAGAAGGTACATTCTTAATGGCTGCTGGTACATTTTTACACTGTGTTAAGTGGAACAATCCACAGTTAATTCTGATTTGTCTTTTCCTACAACTGCCAAGTTTTATGAGTGTTTTCACACATAAATCTGAAAAACTGTGTTTGATTACCTTGGTGCATTATGACAGATAAGCACGACCTTAAAGCAGTAAAGAATGTGAAATTATAGACTTGTCTCACTTGTTACCTTGACTTTTTCTTAATAAACATTTCCAGTTGGCCAGAAATTAAAAGTTGTTTAAATTAACAGTTAAGTTTTTTTTTTTAAATTTTTGTGACTCAGGTTGTCCACTACTATCACCATTATGAGAGACAAAATTTAAAAGGAGCACACAAAAAGTGGACCCTTTAAATTTTTTAACTTCTGCTACAAATACAATGCCTTGAGACACAATGTACTTCATAACACAGATCAGCATTACATAATTTTATGCAACAAACATTGTTTAAAACACATTGGAAACCTGGAGGATGGCCCTTATGCCTTGCTATGTGTTTCATGGCACTATTCAAAAGGCAAACTTCTCGACATGTGGACAACAAAATTGAACTAACATTACAATACCAAACTAGGTTTCTCTACAACAATGTTTCCCACTTTCGCCTGGACACAACAAATTAGATTTTTTTCACTAAGATGAGATAGGAAAAACAGGGGGAGGGAATAATCAATTAGTAACAGAAAAATACTAGTACATCATAATGAAGTCTTCCTAGAAGTGGATGATCTGTAAAATAAAATGTCTGAATGCAAACTGGTTTTGTAGATGGGAAACACTGCAATGGACCATTAAAGGTGAGGGGAGATAAGCAGACATGAAAAGGAAAAAAAAAAGATAGATGAAAAACTTAGAATACACAATCTTTTTCTCTTAATAGTTTCAACCTTTTTTCTTCTTAATTTACTAGAATTGGACAGAAGACTCTAGAAAGATAACATCATTATTTAGCAAAAGTACCATTAGAAACATCACTTGACTGGCTTTGTGGTAGTCTGAAATACTCTCCTTGTAAAAAATCACATATAAGTTGCACTGTATTTGTTTCATTCTGCCACATGCCAAGCAGATGAAGGAAATCAATGCCGAGACACAAACACTCAGCCACTACTTTTCCCAGGCTTGTTCCCTCTTGGAGGCATGAGCTCAGCACATGATTCCTTTCAGCATTCTTCCATAGCCACAAGCCACACCCAATGGCCATGATTCTCCTGCACTTTGAAAAGCTCTATTTGGTGAGACACTTTCACTCTTAAGGAGGAACACAATTTTCTGGATTTGTATATTATTAAAATCTCAGCCAAAACCCCAGCAGAATCCCAGACGGGTGTGAGGTTTCACCTAAGCACTCCCAAGGGCCATGTACAAAGACAAAAACTCAGCACCAGCCCCACCACATACTGAGGGGATTCTGTAATGCTATGAGAGCAGAGTACTCACCACTGGATGATCTCAGTGATTTGGGCCTCCCAGTGAGCCACGGACTCCTTCTTATCAGCCAGGTCTCTCATCTCTTCCTCCAGCTGCCGATTATTCATACTCAGTCTCTCAAACATGGTGGTGAGCTGAAGGAGAATTTAAACAACTCGCTGAAAGTATAAACTGCTGTGACTCCACCTCTGTGCAGACTCAAAACCACATGTTCCCCTCTCCCACACCTTGCATCTGCTTTAGAAATTGGTACTGGCCATCGCAATAAACATCAAGTAATGATAAAGGCCAGAATCTCTTCTTATGTATGACCTTAGCTGCACTGAAAAGCCACTTTTAAGGACTTGAACTACATTTTTACTCTACCAAATTAATGAGTTTTCTGAGAATTAGTCTCCAAATACCTCTACAACTCTTAGAAGGTTTCTGCTTTGCACCATATAGGTGTGGAATGTTCTGTATAGAAAAATCTACTAGAAGAGCAAAGGCATAAAAATTGTTATAGCTCAGATAAGACTGCTGAACCTCTCCCTTGTTTAGTAACCATGGAGAGAGAGAGACTGAATAGATACAGGCATGAGACAGTGCTGAGATTCTCCAGGTGTCTCACATTCCCTTATTTTTCATTTTACTTACTTGTAGACAGGGAAATTGAAATTAAATGCACATCTCTAAGTACAATATGTTATACCTAGCAATTAACCTCTCTCATTCAAACAGCTGCCATTCACACAGGCACATTCTGCAAGACAAAAGCCACAGCTAACCCGAGCTGGTATTGGGAACTAAACCTTCATTATGCTAAATAATTATTCAGAAAGTCAAATTGGAATCAGAGACCAGAAGACTTTATAGGAAGGCCTGCTTAGGAGAATGAATCTCAGGTGAAAGCTTCTTTTAGTACTGAAATAAATTAACAAATCAAAATGATAAAAGAATGGCCAATTAAAAATCTATTTTGCTTTTTACTCCAAATATGAATAACTCTCCACCCTATTTATCATTTAAATGGGCTTACAATTTAAATATGCCAACTTATTATATGTCATTTGACAAGAAAAATACAAAGCCAATGGGGGAAAGAGAAAGCAGAAAAACTATCAAAGTGACTAGGCTCTTAGTTTTCTTGGACTAAGCCTACATATAGGCATATATATTGTGTGTCTTATACTGGTATGAAAATATACTTTAATTTGAGCACAGACATGCAAACATGCTTACTTTGAAGAACACTGTACTTTCATCATATTTTTAGAAAATCTAATGCATTACAAAAAGAATAGACAAGTTTAGCAAGACTTGGAAAATGCACAATGAACTTGAATAACCTGTCAAAATGAACAATAAAGAGACAATCCAAATGCATGAATCATAATTACTACTTGCTCAACACACTTCAGTTAATATGCCTTATCATTTGTATTTTTTTTAATACCTTAAAGTAACACTTAATCTCAAAGGATAGGAGGGGCCCTGGTATTTCAAACGATTGACATGCAAATGTACTCTAAGCAATCACATCAGTAACTATGTGTTTTTATATTTGGGTCACACAATTAAATAATCCTTTTTTGTTGGCTTACAGTGTTGCCTAGAATTAATCTTATCAAAATGTAAGACCATCTAATTCCATTCCCACACATAAATACTCACATATGCACATACATATGCACATGCCTTCTCAAGTTCAGATGCATGTAGACACTCTATTCAAATTAATATTCATCACCAATTTTTTGTGTCACATCAATTTCTGCTTTCAGTTAAAAGGTAGTAATAACCAGTGCAGCTCCATATTGTCCAATTTGTACATAGCATACAATAGTTGTAAATTCAGAGTTCAACTAATCAGCACTTACCTTATCAAGTTCATTTGTAAGTTTTTTGTTTTCCTCTGTCAGCAGAATCTTTTCTCGTTCATACTTTTGTTTGAACTCTGTTTCAAATTCCTCTCTTTCACTTTGGCTAAGAAATAAAGTGAAGTAGAATTACAAAGTTTTCAATTCTAACTCACCTCATTATTCACTTAAACACACAAAGATCAATGCACACACATGTTGAAGGCAAGTACTACACTGATAATAGCACAGCCTATTAAAACGAAGCAGTTTAATATACCATCTTACAAGACAGCCTGCTGAATTTTAGAATCAAACAGTACAGAATCTTTCAGTACAGAACTAACAGAGCTCCACCAAGCCAGTGTTTATCAACCCACTTATACAAATTTTATTCTTCAGATGTATCCTTTGAACACTTAGCAACTGTAATCCTGCAGACCAAAGTGTGTGTCGATATTGTAAAATGCTCAGGGTACATTCTCAGCTCACATGAACATGATTTAAACACATACATTTCTATAATTCCAAGTTTCACACAGAATGACAGGCAAAAATGACCACACATGAAACCAGAGCATACAGAAGCTAAATTAGAGCACTGGGGTCTGAGTCTCTGGGCAATTTAGAACAGCCAGAAGACACATCTGAACTGTTAATTCAGGTATCATATATTCACTATGAGCAAAAAGTGGATGGATAACTTTCACATTCCTAGTATCACTAGATTCTACAGCACGTTTGGACCATTCTTTCTGAGAAGATTTCACAGTAGCTGTTTCCCCCAAACTTTCCCTTCTCCCATGGATGTTATTCAGTAGAGGAGAACCCCTGGTTGATCCTGCTTAGTATCAACTTTGATCTTGCACAGTGAATGTGAGAACCTGAAAACAAATGAAGCTGCAGGCCCTCTGTCTGTCAAAAAAACCCATGGAATTTCCTTCAAGTGGTGCACAGCAATGTTTTGTAACTCCCACCTTGTATCTATTGTTTTCAGATTCACTAGCCTTGCATCTTGTATTCACCTTTTTACAGATTATTCGGGTCACTGGCACAAAGTTCATCAGTAGGTTGATGGAACCATACTATAAATGCCACAGATACAGAAAATATCCACTCAGCAAATACCACTGTCCAGTCTGAAAAGACTTGAAAAAGTGCCCAGTATTAAAGGTTAACTCTGTACAAATAAAATCCAGGGGAAACCTTGTCTTGAGCACTGCAATTTTTTTTCTAGATACTGATCAGAATTTTACACAATGCAAAGATAAATTACATTCTTGCTTCTTTTTCTGAGATACAGAATTACTAAGGCTTTGCCAAATTGAGAGAGCACCCTTCAGAGATGAGAAATGTCAGTGGTTACACAGAACCCAGTTAAGAGCAATGCTGGTTTGAATTTCCTACTCTTAATTTGAAATTCATTTAGTGCTTCAACCATTCTTGAAATCTAGTATAACATGTTAGACTCATGGTGAAATTCTATGTTGCTAGGCATCCTTTGAAACATAACACTTCATCCCAGTGAAGTTATATACTATCTCACTGTTTAAATGCCAAGTTTGAAGTTCAACACCACTCCTTTCCTGTATCAACAGATCCCATGCATATGATGAGCAGTGTAGGGAAAAGGCAGGAAGAGATTAAAGCATTGGCTGTCATAGGAATTAATAACAGGTCCTGCTTCTGTTTTCAAGAAGTAGATTCGAAGCTAATTTTGCAGACAGAAGACCAAACTAATTTTTAATGAATTTCTTTTACGCAGTTTTCATGGTTTTGTTTAGGATTTTTTTTATTCTGTATTTGTCTTAAATTTATTCCTTTGAGGCATTAGGGCTCAAAGCAGCCATAAATGGCGGTGGATTAAGAAAGCTATGGATTAGTGAGAGAGCCCAACATATTTATAATTTTCTGTATTTAACATTCTTAATTCAGCTGGTGATTGTCATTACCCCAGTAAGTCAGACTGCTACAGCATAATACAGAAATGAAGATAAACTTGAAACAGAGGAGAATGTGTGTATAATCCATCACATCGAAACAGCGACTCAGCAAACTACAGAACTGTGAGACTCCATAGGTGTACCTTGGACAGCCAATAAGATCAAAATAATGCTTTTGCTTTGAAGCCTGACATCCTCCCCTCCCATCAAACTTCTCCTCTCATCTAACGTTTAGCTATGTGTCTGCTCTTCAAGTTAAGAAATCATACACGACCCAGCTTTCTTTTTATCAGTAAAACTGCAGCAAACCACATGCAAGCAATGTGAAATACTGCTTTACGGTATCACTTTATCACTCCAGCTCTTTATTGCATCTGTACAAAGTCGCCAAATATTTTATCTTACTGCTGTGAAACCAAGAAAAATAGACCTGAAATAAACACCAACCCCCAGGCTTCTTTATATCACACAATTTAAAACCAGCAAATGCTGTTCTATAAAGCTCTCTGCTTTATAAATCCATCATGAAACAACGGGCCTAAAAGAAGTTTCTACAAATGTGATTTATTTTACACAGTTTCTTGCATCTTCTTCTGAAATCTTTCCTAATGACAATTCTAAGAAATGGAATCTCGTGCTACACAGATCACTGGCCTGATACTGTGTTCCTATGCTTCCAACTTTAACAGCATGCAGTTTATGAGACTTCAGCAAAGGGCAATCATTTTGTACAGGAAGGTAATTTCTCTCCCATGAAGACTTACGCTTTCGAAATAGCAAAAGTTAGAAAGCTAAAAATGGAAGGAAACAAAGAAAAATATCCATTTAAAAAATCCAAAACAGAAACCACCAACATGCAAGTTACACAGAAATCTACATACAGATTTTGTCAAAGCTCTTATTGATCCTTGCTTAGAATAACCTATGTAGTTCACTCATCCTACAAAGTAATACAACCACATCCTCTTACCAAGATCTTTTTTAATATGCACTGAAGATTATTTTTAGACTACTAAAATATTTTTGCCGAACTGTATAAGCACACTTCAACTCCACGCCCACCTTAAGCCTATTGTTGAAATAATTCCACTTATTTCAGCACAAAGCCTCCAGGTGCTTCCTTTTCAGTGCTTACATTGAACACCTCTCTACTGGAAGACTCACAAAAAGCTTTTCATGCCTGACTACAAAAGCTAAAAACAATATGCATAAGCAGAAACAGAAAATCTTTGTTAAGGAAAACTACCAAATATTGAGTAGCAACAGCAACTCCTGCATTCCCAATGCTTAAGCTTCCCTTCAAAATTGCAGAAGTCAAACTATAGCACAACTTGAACATGGACTTCTGCCTTTCTGTGGAGTCCTAATGCTTACAGGAGATTTTGCAGATTTGTTTAACAAAAGACAGCTCAGATCAGGCCTTCAGCAATCACACATCATGTGCTTGGACACAACTCAACATGATGCTGCAGCCCTTCCCATGACGAGTCAAGTGTTGGATTTCATTTGTGTGAAATGTGACACATTTCTGGTCACGCTTTAAAATGTTTTCTTACACAAACACTTGAAATACTACAAGAAACACGTGGTTATGACAGCACCCATTTTAGATTTGTACCCAGTTCTTTTTTTATTTATAGAGAGAGACCAGTCTGAAAAAAGGTTTATGAACTATCTAGCATGAGGCACATCAACATTTGTTATTTTACCAGATGGACATCTAGTTAGAATGTCTACAGCTGTACAATACTAGAACTAGGAAAGGTGGAGTTTTTGATCTGGTTACTGCTTGGTAGTATGATCCTTACAAACAGTTTAGCCTGCAGAAAGAAATATTAATGATTCTTTATTGAATATTGCTCCTCCTGAGACACTGCTGGACTTAAACGGGTGTCATACCATCACCTTTGTATTTTACAAGGCAGAATGGCCTTTTGTGCATTCGTAACTCATTGGTCAGCGAGACCATTAAGTTGTCACAATGAAAACACGCTGTTGAGGCAAGTTTTACCTCTCCACCTAGAACAAAGCAGCAAACTCCTGCGTTGTTAGTAGGTCCAGCCTATGAATAGCTGCATGCTAGGAAGAAACGTTCATGCATTGCATTCTAGGCTGTATGATCTATAATCCCTGCTGAATACAATTTACCAGAGGAACAGTGTTTCCATCTCTATTTGCATAAACTTTTTGGAAAAAAAATTGTATTTAATTTACTACCTATATTTAAAGGACTTGCTACAGTTTGGCTAAGCTCTCAGCAGGGACTTCTCCAAGCTTTCTCTCATTTGCCATCTTGCTACAGCAGCAAAACGACTCATCTATGTTAGTGCCTATAAAGCATTCTGAATTTTTTATGAATGAACATGAACACGTTCAATTTTTAACTTATTCCCACTACTACATCATCCAACAGAAAAACTTGTTTTTATTGATGAATACCTCAAGGAACAATTCCAAGGCCAGTTATATGCTTCACCATGTGGGAGAGAAAAAAGCAGGTCTGACAAATTACCATGTCAGAAGAGATAAAGCAGCTTACGCCCACAGTAGTCTGCTGACTGACGTTAACACGGGATGGAACCCAGCACGGATTAGCCTCAGCTCACATTAAGTGACTGTTCCTGTGCTGGCAGAAATGTAAACAATACTTGATCTCTAACACATTAGTTTTGCATCAAAAGATGAAAATACCAAATAAGAGAAAAAACGTCAAACAACTACTTTAAAGTGCAACATAAGCTTCAGGGGTCAACTTACCCTGAGCTGCAAGTCTGTAACTCAAGTTACATACCTTAGAATGGTCAGCCAGTAAAACAGTTCTGGTATAAAATTAGCTGTTTCAGTACAAGGATGTGGAGTTTTTCTGCTCTGTTTTTAAAGGTGACTGTTTTCAACCCCGGCATCAGCTCAGCCAAAATCCAACAGTCTGCACTACACTTAAGGAAGTGACAGTGTGTTTGGAACAATACTAGGAGACTTCAAAAGGTTAAAAAAAGGTAAATTCCATACAATACTCACTTTTCTCTTCTGGTTTTCTCTAACTTGTCTTTCAAAACCATGATCTCCTTCTTGAGGGCAAGCTGCTGCCTCTCTGCATCCCACAGTTCTTTCTTCAGACTTTTTATTTCATTAGCATGCATCATTTCACGTTTAGATAGTTCCTCTTCATAGAAAACACTCTTCTTTTCCAAGTCTGCTTTTAATTTAGTGATCTCTTGCTGATGTTCTATACTGCTTACCCCAGGTGAGCGACCAACCTGTTTTTGCTAAAATAAACAGCCCCAAATTAACACCCAAGTATCTTGAAAATGATGCTTAAGAACAATTCGATATTCCTAAGTCTTTGTTTAGAAAATATCCCATTTAGAGCCTTGAGTTAGACACATCTATCTAAATTTTTTTCAAAATTTGTTAGAGCATAAATCTGAGTGACACTCTGTTATTTTGTTATTTAAATGCAGTAATAGTTTTCAAACCATTGAAAATTTGATCATCACTTTCAACATCTCTGGTCACGTTCTGACTCCCCTTAAATGCAGTCAGAAAGTGACCACAGAATTAAAGACTTTGATGCTTCCACTCACACAGTTGACAGCAACAAGTTCAAGTGACTTTCAGAAACGCAGAATAAGGACTAGGGTATACAGGTAATACATCCTGAAAGACAAGTAATTTCTGGAAAAGCTATACTAAGACAAGCAGAGGCTTAACTGAAGGCTAAAATCTAGCTACAGAAACATATGGATGGTATCAGTCAGGAGGGAAACCTGACCTATTTTACTTAAACTGACCATTTATATCATAGCGGATTAATAGAAAAAACAAGCTTTAAACAATAAGAGTAATTACTTCACTTTTCGCAGTTTCATAGCTCTCTTAGTGAGGTCTTCTGGCATTTCAATAGTCTTTACAATCTGCTTCAGGATACATACACATTTGCACCAAATGCTGCACTCACTAAACTCAATGTCCTGCCATAACATAGAGGAGGAGCAAGATCAGGTTCAAAATGAGATAGTGGCATGACATGCACTGAAATCCAAGTATGGAAATAACTTTCTAAAGTCAACATATGGACAACTTGGTTGGGAATTTCTTCTGCTCTTTAAGATATGTAATTAAAGGTATTTTAAGGAAAGGAAATTCATAAAAACACTGTGTTTTGAGAAAGTGCAGGTAACGGGAAAATCTACTTCCTTACGGTGACTGTGTCACACCTTCCAGAGGATCGAAGATATTTTGTTAATTATACCTCCATTCTTACCATGAGAGACTAAAAACCTCTCTGTCGCCCTTAACTGGGCATAGCTTTGGGTAATTTTCTTTTGCTGATGTATGAACAGGCTTTAAGAGCTAAATGTCATTGTAGAAAATTCCAATGAGCTGAATTTCTACCATGACAATTTCTGTGAGAAAGCTGGGCCTTGCTGTTAGTGTCAGCAAAAAACTGCAAAACCCTCTCAATATATGAGCCAGAAATGTGCTGCTACTGCACTGCTTTCTCTAACTCATCAAAACAACCATCTGTTTTGATGTAAGAGCAAAATCCTGCCCTCAGGATGCAGAATGGTAAACTGGAGAAGGAAGACGCCATCCTAACAGGAGGTGCTTTGCAGAAAGAAAGATTATTTTTTTTAAAAAAAAAGCAAGCATTGGAATGTTCTTTCATGCACAGGCAGTTAACTATGGAACTTGTTTGTTACTGCCCAACACCCTGAATTGCTTACACACACAGGGTATTGGAGCACAGAAAAAGTTTAGGCTTTGCAACTTCATCTATCAGGTGCATAAATTGTTTTAGTGGAATTGCACAGTTTTTACCACATTGAAAAGATACTATTGGAACCACAAGAGAGATGGTGTAGTAGAAGAGAAAGCCGAATGGTATTGAACAGGGGCTTAGAGAACTAGAGAGATATAGTAAACAGAGAATACATTTTGAATTGATGTAAGCACATATTACAAATAGATGTTTTCATACATGTTTATTTCAAACGGACAAATGGTGCAACTAAGACATAATGCATCTCCTGGCACATTGACAGCTGCTGTTTAATGCACCCCTCTCGGCTAACAGGGCACATTGCTGACTAATATTGAGTCTGATTTTACTGAAAATCTGAATGCATGACATCCACAGGATTCACTCTGTCCACACAGTTCCCTGACAAGGTTGCAGAACCCCAGCAGGACAGTGTTCCAGGACTTGGCCTGACAGAAGGCACACTGCCTCTTTCCCAAGAGGCTCTGCTTCATCCATGAACTCTCTGACCTTATACTTTACCACAGTCTCTACTCCTTTCCTGAGGAAGCTGCACCCAGTCCTCTGCACCTCTCCAGATGATCTGAACGAGAGTTACAGTGACACAGTGGGCTGCCTGTAATAAGAGGGTTCATTCATTCACATCTTGGCCAGCAGCTCTCTTCTCATTTAAGTTCCTTCAGAACCTCCTCAGGTGACTTCACATCTGACTCACCTACCAGCTCTCCTGCTTCCTGCAATCACCCCAGACACATCCAGCTCATCTGCCCATCCTGCTGCCAAGAACACACCATGTGCCTGTGTTAAGTTTAACACAGCCTGGTTTTTGGTGGGTGGGAGAAAGCTGCTCGAAGTTTCTATTATGTCCAGCACAGAGCCAGTCACTGAAGGCTCTGACACTGGGCAGGTTACTAGCCCAATTAAGAGAAGTTGGTAGCGCCTCTGTGATGTTTTAAGAAAGGAAAAAAGCACGGGGAGCTCTCCTTTCTCCCCTCCAAGGGGTGGCGAGGGGGCCGCTGGGCCCCTTCCCAGCGTGGCAGCCGGGGCCATGCCACCGGGGAAGCCATCCCGGCATCGTGAGCAGCTGCAAGGCCGAGACCCCACGGCTGAGACCAGCGGCCGGAGAGCCCATAAGGCCGGGGCAGCCCGTGCGGTGCCGGCAGGGACCACGTGGCCAGTGACGAAAACACGGTGAACAATTCCCCGACATGGAACACAGACGAGATCCACCTTTTCAGCGCAGCGAAGCTCTGTAAGAACTTTTCACTTGATAGAACTTGAGAACAATAATACCTACAGACAACGATTTTCTTCTGAGTCAGAGAAAAGGGAAAAGTGAGGACATGTGAGGAGAACCAACAT
>VZTE01006171.1:495783-568294 GCA_013397775.1 Eulacestoma nigropectus
AGATAGAGAAAGAGAACCCTTGCTTCCAAACTACAACAGCTTATCCTTAAAAGACTAAACCCCGTGAACTAAAATGACTCACGCTAGGCAGTTGTGGGAAGACTGCTTGGCCCGTGGGAGGGACCCAGGTTACAGCAGGTCAGATGGGACTGCTGTTGGTGAAAACTAGAACAACGCTAGAGAAATTCATAGAGAACTGTTTCCCGAGGGAAGGACCCCATGGCACAACAGAAGAAAAAACTCCTTTCCCTGAATGAACTGAAGAAAGATTCTTAGAAAGTGAAAGACTGACCAAAACCCCATGTTTTGTCTCCTTGCGCTGTTGGTGGGAAACAGGGAGGGGCTGGGAAGAAAATAGGTGTTCTAAAGGTTTATTTTAGTTCTTATTACCCTTTTTACTTTTAATTCTGTTAATAAAAATTTTTCTTTATACTGTTTAAGTTTTGAGCCTGTTTTGCCCTTAAATTGTTTTTCCCCCAATCCTTGTCTCAACTCATGAATTTTTCGTTTTAATTTCCCCTCCTCTGCTTTAGCTGTAGCAGAGGAAAATGAGTGAATAGTTTTTCATGGGTGCCTGGTGCTCAGCCAGTGTCAAACCCTAACAGTGGCAATGTCCCTTGCTTCAGCAGTGAAGTCTGACACATGAAAGCCTTGTGGAGCATTTCTGCCATAGCCCTATTAGCTCAGAGATTGCCTTTTCCATCCCCAAGCAGCCTCATCAGTTTCCTGAGGTTTTCTGCTTTGGATTTAAAGAACTTCCCACAGTCACTCTGAGCATCCACTGCAAAGTGCTTCCTAAATTCTCTTTATTTAGCCCTCAACATTCTGTTTACACTTAACCTGCCATAATTCACGGTCTTTTCCATTCTCCTCATTTGGAGAAACCTACCTTTCTTCTTTAAATACTTTTGTGTAGGAGAGTTCCCTGAACTTAACTTAGGAGCCATGCAGAGCTTTTACTGACTGTAAATGGACAGTGCAGTATCACAACAACCACACATGATCCAAAGTGTGCTTACTGAATTGTAAAATATTACCAAAAAAGCTAAAATTCCTTTTTCCTCATCTGATAAACTTGCCCTGTTGTTATAAATCAGCGTGTCATTCATTCACAATAGATCTCCCATAAATTCTTCTTGCCTCTTAAACTGTCACACAAGCTCTTTGCTGACAGGGAAGATTGAGAAACACATGTTAATTTTCAGAGAACGATCTGAATCCACAGCAGTAGAAACGTTATGAATCCAAACTTCATATTGAATGGATTTCGTTATTTTCTTTTAGCCAAGGAAGGCCAAATAAAAGAATGCTTGCAAAAACCCACCAAATTTTCTGTGCCATAACTTAATGTTGATAAATGTCCCAGAAAATTCTAATGAAAAAAACCTTGGTTGTTGTTTTAAATTAAGACCATATTAGGACTAATCTCACATTTTGCCCAAAAAGTTTAGAATTACCCTACTGCATGAAACATTTGGAACAGGATTTTACTGTGAATGAACAACAATTCTCATATGTAAATTAAAAACTTTCTCATTCAATTTTTGAGTAAGTCTAACTTCTTTAGAGCACTGCATAAAATGCTAAATCACAGAATAAAATAACAGTTAACATTCTTGGCTGCCTTAAATTTCTTCTTATAAAATCACATGCACATGTGAGCCATCTCATCAATATAAACAAAATCTTCATGCTCAATGCTGTTCTTGGGCAAAAATGCCTCATCTTCTGGCTGAGAGGCAGAATGTGCTAAAACTGTTCCTTTAAAGTTACATCAGTTGACATCTACTGCGCAGGAAAAATGAGGAACAACAGAGCAGACAGAACACCTATACAGAAACCTGCCTAGATGCAGGTTTATCTTCAAATATTCAAACATCCTAAGCTAAAAAAACCAAGAAACCTTAACAGGTAAAGTTAAACAAAGTATTAATGGAAGCAATGTGGTAAGACATGGCTGAGTATTAAGAAATAGCACATTAGGCAAATGTTCACTTTTCTGGGCAATAATGCGATGCATGCCTGCATTAACATTCAGCACCGACTGAAGCGACAGACTGACAAAACCTTTTTGTCCTACATCTGAAAGCAATCAAACAGATCCAAGTCCTAGTTGACTAGTAAGTTTGCAGGTGTTAATATCAAAACAGACTAACCTTTAGCCCTTCTACTTCGCTTTCCAACTGTTTAGAGTACTGTTCACTTCTCTCTCGCAATTTCCTGTCTTTGGATGCCTCAGCAGCTGCAGCTTCAGCTTGGACTTCCAGCTACAAAAGTACATACGTTTTTAATAGATAGGATTCTATTTTTTTTCTTTTTTCAAAATCTATTGATGGTTTTCAATATAAGAGAGAAATCTTCAGCACCAAACGGAACACTTTAAATTCTTAGAAAACAAAACCGGTACTGTTTGAAACAACAAACAAAAGGTTAAAGATTTACAAATTAAAAAAAATACTCAGAAAACCTTACATATAACTTATTTCATAGAGTCTAAACAGTCTTCTCACCACTTACTTCTTTTTTAAGTCTCTCTGTTCTGCGTAACTCTTGCCTTAAACTTTCTACTTTTTGCATCACCACTTCCATTTCTTCCTCCTTATCTCGGAGCTGGCGGGCAAGCTTTTGTTTTTGAGAGTGCAAGTCTGTCAGCCGCTCGTTCATCTCTGAGAACTCCTGCATTGCCAATTTCCGCTGGCTGTGTGCATCTTTCAGCTCTTTGGCTTGGGATTTTAATCTGTCACTAGACTCTGCCAGTTCCTACAGTTTAAAAAAAGAATTAAGTAATAAACCTAGAAAGCCACAAGGCCAGTTCTGTCTTTGGATGCGCATCTAACACCTTCTCCAGAGCGAATAGAAACTATATATTTTTTTTATTTCATGAATGCATCTACAATACAGATTGCATGCCTCTATAAATAAGGAAAGAGGCATGTTTTACACTACTAGAGTTAGTTAAACTGCATAAATGTAAGCCAAGTAGGAATCTACTCCATTATTACAGATAAACACAATGGTTTTCAAGCACTTGCATTACAATATAAAAATACCTTGCTTTCTTAATGCAAAAATGTCATTAGCATTGTTTTTTAAAAAGTACTTAAATAACTTACAAGAACCTCAAGTGCTAAATGATTAAAAAAAAGGTTTTGCATTGAACGGAAAACTCTGCTCTATGAAAATTTTTATTCAAGAAGCTTTTAAAAACTGGCCTGCAATGGCAAATATGGTTTCCATACACTGTACCTTCATATCAAATATTAAGAGAGTTTCAGGCAACAAAACACTGCAGTGAATAAAAGCAATACATGATAACTATTCTTTTCAAAGAACCAGCATGAAATAACACTGCTAGTGCTGTGATAACTCCACAGCACATTACCTTCACAAAGCTTGTTGTGGCCTAGGTTTGTGCCACCACACTACCAGTGAGGGACCACAACAGTTTAAATAGTTCAATGATGTTCAGTCAAACCAGAGCAGAAAAAAGAAGCAAGGAAAAGCAAATTTCAGGATAAAAAAAAGATCAACAGGAAGAATTAATATTTGGCACTGCTGACATCCATGCAAATCTAAAACTGTTTCTAAGGTTCTTAAAAAGAAGTCCTAATCACTATGAGTTGGTTTAGAAGAGAGATGGTCTTTCTGGGACAAACTGGCAGCTTTCAAAATTTTAAGAGCTTTAAGGGTCAGAAGAAACAGTGTTAAACACAGCTGGCACATCAACTTTAGTGTGGACTCTAAAATACTGGGCCAATATAATCATGATGAAAAACAGGTTTATGTATTTCACACCTGATTACAGGTTGATCTAATAATGAATACAAAAAAGAGCCATGAAAGAGAGTATGTTATAAATAAGAAAATGAGGGATCAGGGAGATAGAGTAGAAGAAATAAATTCCATCATTCTTCAACTGTAGTTATTTCAAATTAATTTTCAGTCTTCATATTTGGGCAATTTTTCACATCTTCCTTCTGGAAACACTTCTGTGACACAGCCTTAATACCATATTCTTCACATTTTTTCACTGTTAAAAGTCTCACCCATACTTCAGATTAAATTGTCTGGAATAGCTCTTCTCTACTCTGTCTTCTAAACCCTATCATTATCACCTTAATGTGAAGCTATAAAACCTTTTTTGCAGCCACTGTGCAATTTGGATCATGGAGTTGTTCACTATCTGGAAGCAATCACTTAGGACCACCCAGCAGTCATACAGACGACATGTTAAATAATGTCCTTTTCTTAAAAAAAAAAAGGCAGAAAAGCTAAGTAGGTCATGCTACACACTTGTTATCTGCTCATTAGTTTTACACTTGAAAGCTATTATGAGCAAAAAGGAACAAAAATGAAACAGTCTTGAGGGCTTAGAAGAGTTGCTGACAAAATGCTGTTACCTTATTAAGATCTTCTCTCTCTTGCTTCAGCGTTTTGACTTGCTTCTCAAAAGCCTTTATTTGTCTGGAAGCATCATCCAATTCCCGCCTTGCAGTGCTGGCCTCCTCCAGTTGCTGTTCTAGCTGACCAGATTCTAGAAAAGGCAGCAGAATTTGAAATATTCTAAGGGAAAAATCATAATTCTAGAATAGGATAGCCTAGCTGCTTGAAGCCCCTTCAATATTTTTTCTGGTTTCCATTTAATCACAAAATAAGGCAACTCTTATCTGGTTAAGAATAGGAGCAGGTTGTTTCAGCTGCCATTATCTGCTTTTAAGGGAACAGAATGAAAGGTCACAGCTTGCTGAAATACAACACCGAAAATGATAACAATTTGTCTTCTCACATTATAATAACCATGCTCTATACATAATTCTGTAATGCATGCTTTAACATGACTTATACATTTGACTTTTATGTGCTGTGATGTAGTATATAATACATCTTTTATTACACTGTAATTATAAACAGTCTCCCTCCTCCCCCCAGTTTCCCCCAGAAAGAAACAGTAAAAATAATGGGTCACTCAAGAGCTGGCAAGCGTTCTCCTGTCGATACTCTTAAAATTAACTTCAGCTGATTTTACTTATTTCTAGTGTGAAAACCACTTGTTTTTATGTGATCTGCTTTATTACTACTATAAATAAAGGAGAACTATTGCAGCCAGTTTCTTACCAACAGTCAGTTACGCAGTGACAGTATATTTCTATGGCACAGTTAAATAATGTCATATAAATAGCCTCAAATTCTACAAGAAAAACTGAAATTCATAAAATATGGCAACTGAAAATTTCTAGCTAGTGAGTGGGGGTTTTTTTGCCTCATAGTCATCACTTAAAAACAAGACTTTAAAGCAAGATATACATGAAGGTAAGTTAATTCCAAGTTCTATGAAATCACTGGACATGTCTTTTATTTCAGTTGTGGCAGGTCTTCAGACCATTTGTATTTACCCAAAGGACAGGAACCCATCTGTACTCTTAATGAGAGCCTTTAACTACATTTTCATAAATGTAACCCTAGGAGACTGGCTCTTGGAGAAATCAAATATAAAAACACATACATTTTTAAGAGGGTTAATTTCTGAAACACGAGAATTTTATAAGCAAATTAATACCATTAGCTTATACCCAGAAAAATATTCACTATTGTTTTAATTCACTGACTCTTGTTTAAAATTTTTAAAGAATGCACTTAAATAAGAGATGTAGCTCAAACCCAGAAATTATTAACTGCCTCCCTTATGCAGTCTACTCTGAAGTCACTAGTGAAAAGAAAGTTTATATATGGCTCTGCTGAGCCAAGATAAATCCCTCTTCTGTGCATGAACTACTTTGTTCCACAGCTCTGTTTTCTTCTTGCATTGCTGCCCTTTACATATTTGGCAATATTAAAGATTCCTCAAAGTTTTCTCCTATGTAACTTAGCGAACAAAAATTATAACTTTGACCTCAAAAATTGAAAGCATATGCTAGCTTGTCATTTCCTGGAAAACCAGATAGACAAGAAAAATGTATTTTTCTAAGCCCCCCCGGTGCCACTCCTGAATTTGACACTATTTTGAGTTCATTCTTTATTACCTTTTTAAGCAGGTGTTTACTCTTACAGCTTCAGAAGAGGCAGTAAAACAGGTTAAAGAATGCAACAAAAAGCTAGTTGTGACATATGTGTTGTAAATGATAGTTTTCCATTTAATCACCCTAGTTTTAACTAACATTTTAGATAATACATGCAAACACTCACTGCAATATGTTATTACATTTAGTTGCCCAAGAGATGAGCCCAAAGCATAAAAAGTTCAGCTCTGCACCTGAACTGAACCATCTTAAAGTTCATCAGATCTAGTAGAAAAATGAGACCTTTTAAAGGCTATCCCAAAAACCTGGAACTAGCTTCCCTACATTTGGAAGCATTCAGACATGGCCATCATTTGGTTTGTTTCTGTATTCTGTTATTAATATAGTTTTAAAATCTATCACAAAACCCTTATAAAATCAAGTAAAATAGACCATTCTCTTTTTATTTTATCAAATTTGCTTGTATTAGTTACATCTTAAGGCACAAGAGTGTTTTCTAACAAATGGCTGGATCAGACAAAGCATTCAAGTATATCCTGGTAAAGTTGTGTGGTGACTAGGGATGGGTTAGACAATTCTACATTTTCCTCATTTGATCCCATTATTCACTTCTAAACTGAACTCCAAAAGTACACATTCTGTCTAGGAATAAATACACAAATACATATGTGGTGTGAAGCAGAAAATTACTTCAGGAAAAACCTTCTCATTATTAACCACCTTCACCAGACTTTGACTTCTTTTCAATTTGAAAAGGGCTAGCAGTTGGGGAATTGTTGGGGAATGTTTCCACACCTTTACTATTTTTTTTTTTTTCATTACCAAAGGAAGCGAGTGATACTTTCAGCAACGAACTAAAATCTAAGTTGCAGCTCAACAGTAAAGAATAAAACATAATTTAAAGCTGATCCTGATGCTTTTCTGTGAATGGGTGGTCTCATTCAAAAGCTGTTCTTGCAATTGTTGCTTTTCAGTGGTTCCAAAGACTCAAAACCAGAGCTAAGGCCTATTGCAGAGCAGGGGTTTCTGATCATGTTGTCTTTATCCTCAATACAGCAGCAAGAGGAGGGACATTTGGCTGGAGAGAAATTTCACAAAAACCTCTGTCCTGACACAGTGCCAACATGGCATCACTCAAACCAGAGTGATCCTCCCTGAGCTAGCTAAGCCATGCTCCCGTCCCAAAATAATGCCTATGGTACAATACAAAACTGCTGCATCATGCCAGAGCAGCTGTCCAAATGTGTATCTGTAGCAGGTTTTTTTCAGACTACACAATTTTAACAGGCTATAATCTATGTGCTGCACTCTGCAGTTCACACATAGCTGTTCCTGCCCCACAAGGCAGCTGCACAGTCTAAACACATCAGCTGAAGTGTCTTCAAGAAGTCAGGTTCAAGTTATTCTTTCTGTGGGTGTCGCTGCTGGCATTCCTGACACTTTCAGGAACTGAATGAAGTCTTGTCACAAATACAAACCAGAACAAATGCTTTTTGTAGTTTCCTCCAACCTTTCTGGCTGTTTCTTTTTCCTTTGCCTCAGGTAAATATGGACATATAATAGAGATATATCTATCACTACTTGTGTCTGATTTTTCACACAAAACGCAGACATTTTCCTATTTCTGTAAGACTAATTGGATTTTCATCCCTATTTCTCTGGTTCCAGACCTGATACCTAACAGTCTCTTGTTAATTTTCCTAAAAAAAAAAAATTCTTGCTGTGCTTCCTTTCTCCCTTTTTTTGAGATGTCTCTGCTCTCAAGATCCTATTTTAAAGACAGCATTATGGAGACGGATAGCAGGAGTCCTATGCTATGAATCACTGTGAGAGAAAATCCCCTTTAACTTAACTCAGAACACCAAATCAAGAATACTGAATACTAGTAGTTAGCCTTTAAAGCAGGCTAAAAAGGTATTAGCTAAATAGACAGCAAATGGTTCACTCATAGCTATATTCAATGTGGTGGTGCAATATAAGCCCTCCCTCTCAAAGTTCTTAAAACATGAATTGCCCAGAAACTGGGAAAGTAAGGCTGGAAAAAGATGGATCGTTGCCTAAATGTCTCCAGTAGCCTCTGTAAAACACACATACTGGACTAAGTAGATCTTTGCTTTTTGAGTAGTTTGGGAGTTTTCACGAAAGGCAGCTTAACATTAATTAAAATAATTAAACTCTTTCGCCGCACAGATTTCAAGAACACCTTTCAAGCTTAAAGTACTGAGGTACTTAACAGTCAAAACTTTAGTTTTCATAAAATCTTCAAGAACTCTCAGAAGCAAAGGAAATAAATGTTCAGTTTTGTAAGGAATGATAGCTCATTGACAGCAGAGCTGAAAGGTGATTTTTCTCCCTCTCATCTCCCTTTCCTCACATGCTTCTACTGCCCACCTTGTGCTGATTTATCTGATCGTAAGTTGATTAAATTCTGTCTATCTAATAGCATTTGACTTGTTTAATCGAGTTAATTAAAGTAATGAGAGAGTCCAGGGAATGCACAGATAGAGAAGGGGCCATGCAGCTGTAGGCAGGACCTATTTTGGTGGCAGTTTTCTTTGGTCAGTTCTGCTGCTGGAAGTGCAGCCTCACAGCCCATTGTGTCCTCTCTCATGAAAAAACACCCTTCACTACTCCCTGCCACTTGGAAAACTCAAATTAAATTGAATTAGGGGAAAATGTTGAGGTTCAAAGGAAGAGTGAGGGCTAAAATGAAAAGTAAAAATAGACTGGAAAACTCTCTTATAAAGCCAAGGAAAACTAGCATTACAACTGGAAGAAAAAAAACTTGACAAAATACAGTTTCCTGTTACAGTTTTTAGATTAGTATTTATAACGTACCTGTTACCTGTTTCTTCAACTTTTCAATTTCTTCTTTCAAACTTTTAATTTCTAAATCTTTGCTTGCTGTTATTGGGCCATCCACTGTTGAATACTGCAGAGCCTGCACTGTCTGGGTGGACTCTAGAAAAAAGTGGAAGATAGAGGGACAAATTACATATCTGATATCTGAGGATCAAAGAGATACTACTTATAAATTAAGACATGCCAAAGACCCTGCACTGATAGTTGTAATTTCCAACTATTAAGTGCCAATTTTTCAGTAACTGTCAGCTGGACAAACTAAGTTCTTAGCTCTCCCAAAATGAAATGTTTATGCCATAGTGACCAAGGTACAGTGAAAAGAAAATTAGCATAAGAAGTTGCATACATGGTGTATTTCAGGCATAAAGAGTAAAAGAAACTTAATTTGTCAACAGAAATAATGAAGAGAGTTCTTTTCTGCTAGAAAGCATTCCAGGAGGTATATTTACTTTTTTTTTCCACAGTATAAACAGTGCCTTTCAAAGCTGCAAGTTAATCTAAGTTAAAAAAGTGATTGAATTACTTTTTTTAATGATCATACCTTGCAGTTTTCTACTAAGTTCAAGCTTTTCCTGTTCTAGACGTCTTATTCTCCTCTCATAAGCTTCTGTCGCTAAACTATCCTCCAAAGTTCTTTGAATGCTGGCATCAAGATCCATGGAGGGTGGTCCAGCTGTCAGTCTTAGACAGCTGCGGTCTGAAAGCACACTGGGGCAAAAAAATAAATAGTATTGGATTTTACAACAGGCTGGTTTAAAATAGTGCTATAAAAACATCAACCAGTAAACACTTTATTTGAATTGTTAATTACTGTGTCATTTTTTATAACATCAAAGAATACCTTGTTAGTACGTGCTCATTGAAAACTGAACTCATTTTTACCTAGCATGCCTGATCTCCTCAATGCCTTTTTTGTTACACAGAAGTGGATGAACACCTGATTAAAAAACATTATGGACAGTCTATGCTAGCCAGATAGCAAAAAGCAACAGCCTAGACAGTTAAGATTACAGTAATAGTTCATTTGAAAATAGTTAATCTAGTATTATACAAATGCTTTAAAGACAACAATCACAACAAATGGTGTGAAATTATCACACAACAGCTAGGGCATGGAGATGTCAGAAATGCTGTGGCTACTCATGTACACATGCTACTACTTATGCAAATAATCCTTTTGAAGTCTAGGACATTCTAGGACATAGTCACATTCCCAGCAGAAACATAGGCCTGGTTTTTCAATGGTTGTAAACATTCTTTCTTTATTTATTTCCATAAACAACAAGGAGCATACAGGGACTTCCCTGTTACTGTTTAATTTAGCAATGGAAATGAGTGAAATAAATACAACATTAATACCATATATCAATTAAAGTAATTTTAACGAACTTTCTATTCAGACTTACAGGAGTGTCAAAGGGCTAGAAATAAAACTGGTTTTAATGTCTAATAAACTTAAGTTCTGCCTGAGTCCACACATCTAGTCTTACCTTTGTCATGTGCAGTTAACTTCATACATTGCCTGACAACTACCTTTCTCAACAAAACTCCCCTGAGTACAGATGCTGACCTTTGCACATATGTAAATTTTACCCGCAGAGAGCTCATTCTTTTGAACAGACAGCATTTTAGATTATGGGAATTTCCTAATAAACCACATTTTTTGGTATCTGTTCAATAGGTTTCAGAAAGTTAGAATACTGTGTGACTAGCCTACAGACAATTCTGGAACTCTTAACTTACCAGCTACTTGTGTATGTGAAACCCACAAACGGTAAATGATGGCCAGAAAATGCAGTGTGGGATGGGGGAGGCATTGTTTCCTAGAAAAATAATAGGACAGTTGAGTAAGCAGTATCCTACTGGACTTAAAAGAAACAGATTTTCCAGTTTAACCATATGAGAAGTGTTAGTGACAGTATCATATTAACTATATTCACTGTCATCCTTATCTACAGCCCAAACATGAAACAGCATCAACCAAATCTATTTATAATAGCATTTAACATATACAAAAACAGAGCACGCTGACATAAAAATGCTTTTCTAATTAAATAGGCCATTGTTGGAGGGAAGCAGAATATTACACGTATGAGATGCCAATTTATTCCTCCTTTTTTCCAAGAAGCTCTTAGCACAAAGAGCAACACCTTTTATTCCCTGCTATGCTCCTCTCTGCTATTCAGTCAACAGGGCTTCCTGCCTGTAGAATTACCAGCCCACTTCTGAGTGGGCCATCTCTATTTGAAGAGAACAATCAGCAGGCATTTACTAGAAAGGAGTAATACAACAGAGTGTTCTAATCCCATTAGTGCTTTGACCATTTCTTCATTCCTTGCTCCTCTTTCTCGCCAGACAAAGAACTACAAACCAAGACAAATCTTTGAGTTTCTCCTCAGGCTAAAATAACCCTGTTGTTATTTTACTTGAACCATTTTAAGTTCTAATATTCTTAAATGTTCTGTTAAAAGCTTCCTGTTTAACCCCAAGATGCAAGGTTTACGTTGCTCTGCTAGAGATGGCTCTAACAGTCACCCAAAAGAAAACCCTAAGAAGATTATTGCACCGAAAGTGATAAAAGATTCTAAATTGTCAGAAAAGGTACATAACGATTTGTTTCTAAACCCAAACAAAAAAGAAGAAAGCAACCAGTTGTGCGTTTTTTTCACGTAAAACTCAGCAGGAAAGGACAAGGAGTAAGACTGCGTTCAAAAGAAAGCCGAAATTACCTTTCCAGTGGTGGTGTCAGCTATGTAACATCACAACCTTGTCCTCTTAGCTGACAAAAACCTTCACATTATAAAAGACTTCCCAAACAACACTAATGATATTGCTAGACTGTGTAAATTCATTAAGTTAGGCATTTTGGAAACTAAGGACAAGACCAAATTACAAAGCCTTAACTTGCCACTAAATCATAATAAAAATATCAATTATTACAGATTACTATGGTTAGAAAAAGTAAAATTCTACTTCTCCTTTACATTTTGTTTTCACCTTTCATAGATTTGAGTTTCAAAATCTCTTTACAGATAACTCTAAAAATACCAAATGCCTAATTGCATGATTTTAACAGCCCACATGACAATTTTCAGCTACCACACAGGTATCTCTTCTAAAATATCGTATCTATTGATAGTAAGGTAAGATTCTGTAAAAGAATTTGTTTTGCAGAGATCAAGATATGTATTTCTTGCTGCCTGTGTGAATTTAACTGTACAACCATGCTGAGAAAATTATAACTGAGTCTATCATACCTCTCAATAAGGCTACTAAACCAAACAGTTAAAAGATAAAACCCAGCACAACTTAGGCTGCCTGAACAGCACAGTTTTGCTCTTTATGCTTGTGTGTACGCTCAACATACTTTTTAAATTTCATTATTATGCATATAATTTTTCCATGGGACTACGGTCTCATTCAAAGTTCAGGAAGAATAACAGTCATGGCTTTTCAACACTGTCTTTTATCTTCAGCTTTGGGTTTTCCTCATTTGCTCTATGCAATTCAAATCTTGCCAAGAATTTACAAAAAAAAAAAAAGAAAGGTCTCATGGGCTTATCTATGGTGCTGACCTCTACAATAGCAGTGCGAGTATGTGGAACTTCCTCAAAAGATTATGTATGAAATATGGAGGAGAAAATACCTCCAAGTTACACATAAGGAATTTGAGGCAAAGCAATATGAAATACAATGTCCACCAGTCAAAGCAAAAATGTAAAATATTCTCAGTCATGCAGTGCCTTAGGCTAGGTTTTTTCAGCGGGTCTGAGATACTAGGTGTGAAAAGAAATGGCAAGAAAATAACATCCTTATATTAAAACAGAACAAAACCTTCAGATGTTTCAAATTAGGAAACTGAAAAAGAAGCTCTAGAAACTGGCATTCATCTCTCACAGTTCAGGGGCATTGCTTTTCACCCCCGAATGTCTAAAGTGCATCAAGAATTGGACTCAGTTTTCTCAGCTGAGAGTCCAGTAACTCAGCAGAGGAGTATTCTTTCTTCACCTGCAGCTCCCTGTTTCTTCACAATGGTAAAGCATTCCCACTGCACAGGCATAGTTCAAGAGCCTCAGCTGGGAGACTAGGCTCTAGAAAGGAGGAGTGGTGGAATGGACAACATTAAAATGTGTGAACAACCTCCAAAAGGCATTTCAGCTTCACAAAGATCTGCTATATACAGCATCCATTCCAGCCACTCGATGCTCATAGCTGTTGCTGGACAAAATAAAATGCAAACAGATATCTGAAGACTGTATAAAAAAAGTTTTATGAGAAAAATATTTTAGTTGTGAAAGGAGGTGGAAAGATCAGATGCAACTGAGGAAAAAAATGACAAGAATGCAAGTCATCCTATGCAGCTACACTGATTTGTGTAATTTGCCTATAAGGAAAAGGGCTCTGAGATTTAATCAAAGATCACAGAACTGTTTAGATTGGAAAGACCTTTAAGTTCATTGAGTCCAGCCATTAACTCAGCACTGCCAGGTCCATCCCTAAACCACTTTCCTAAGCACCATGTCTACATGTCTTTTATACACCTCCAGGGATAGTCGACTCCACCACTTTCCTGGGCAACCCTTTTGGCAAAGAAATTTTTCCCAATATCCAAACTAAACCTTCCCTGGCTCGACTTGAGGCCATTTCCTCTTGTCCTGTGGCTTGTTACTTGGGACAAGAGACTGATACCCACAAATAGTTTTAGTCAAAGCGTTTTCCATGTTTTAATGTGCAGTTGAAGGAAAGGGAATGCAAATAATGATCATCTGTCCATATCAATTCATGTTGCCTCTTATCTGCAGGCCCAGAAAACTGAGTGAAACTGAGATGCACATGCAGTTCAGAAAACAAAAGCAAAAATGGTGAAAATGCTTTACCTCACAGGTAAGCAGGAGGTTTCTGCATCTTTCAACAGACACACACACACAAACACACAGAAAGATATTTCCAAGGAGAGAACACAAGGCATTCCTCCAATGCTAAGACATCTATCATCTGTCAAAGCCCCTTTTCAAAAAGCACAGAAACAGAAAGTCTGGTAAAATCAATAGTCGCAAAGCTTTTTAAGCAAAGGTAAAAACATTTTCTTGTTCCTTAAGAAATGGCTGTAACATTTCTCCTACATTTCCCAAAACGCAAGTCAAGTCAGAAAAGAAGCTGGAAAAATTTAGCGGAAATAAACTGAATGGAATCCAACACCAAAATGAGCAATTAGAGTAGAGCAATAAAATACAATAAAGTGCAATATGCAAACTTATAGTAAGTCTTAACAACGCTCTGCTAGAAATAGTCTTGCAGACTATCTGCATGTAAATCTATTATTCTTTAGAAGACAGGGACACTAAACTTGTCACTGCAACAGATGTATATTAGCTAAACACATGTAAAGCTACAATGAATTGACAAAAGTTATTACTTTTACATGACTATGTTTGGAGGACTAGCCTTCAAACTATGAAAGTATTCCCCTCACAGTTCTTCAAAGCAGCACCTAATTGCTATTTATGCAGAACACATGAAATAAACTGCCTTTTACGTACATTTTGTTACGAAGTATACTACAAAGGCTGATTCATCAAAATGTTAAGTGTATACTTACAGAGTTTTTTAAGCAATCATCATCCACATCAAAATTTGATGTATCAGTAGGGCTGCTGACTTCTGGGATGTAAGGTGCCTCACAGTTCCTAATGTTGTCCCAATCAATCCCAGCAAAAAACGGATGGTTCTTAAAGTCTTCTATTCCATTTTGTCCAAGTCGATGCTCTCTGCTACAAATGAGCCTTCGGATGAGGTCCTTTGCACTTTCAGAGACATCTGTCACTTGAGCAGGAAACTGAAACCTCTCCTTAACGATTAAAATAAGAGGAAATAGTTTATTACCAAGAAAAAATTGGAAAAATTACCTTCTTAGTGAAAATCATTATGCAGAAAAAGAAATATGCAAATACTCCAGCTTTGAAATACATGCAGTAAGGTTTCAAGGAAAAGACTTCTGCTAAGGATAGAAAGTATTAATATATTTTTGTCTTCTAGTTTTTTCTTCTTTATTTAAATTTCTCTTACACTACAGCTGTTGAATTCTACAGCCACCTTCACACGGAAGAACATTTTAGAATCTTCTGCATAAGCCAAGGAATGGGTTCACCAGAAGAAAGTAACACAACAGGATTGATGCAACGTAGCAAAGATTGACTCCACAGAGTGAATTAACAACCATGTTTCCAAACCCAGATTTTAAGTTTTAGCTTTATCCCAAAGCAAAGCCATCTGCAATCCATAACCATAAACTTACTACACGGAAACATATTTTTTTGTTCTACATTTATGAACATTAACATAATTAGTACATAAAAACTTATTTTTAAATACGTCTTCAAGTTACCCCATTATTAAAAATTAGCTTAGAGACAGACAGAAAGTGCACTAACTTTGTGGTTCATTATTTTCCCATAGGTCTCCACCAAGGACTCAGCATAAAAGGGCGTTTCTCCATAAAGCATTTCATACATGCAAACGCCTAGGGACCACCAGTCACACTCGGGCCCATACTTCCCTTTTCCATCTTCCATGGCCTGCAAGATTTCTGGAGAGATGTAGTCTGGCGTTCCAACTGCCACTGAAGATTGGACCTGGAGAAGTTACATTTTCAGGATTAAAATCAACTTTCATCATTACAGACACTGTGGTACTGTGCCTGCACGTATAAATTTAGCCCAGCATTCTCGTCGGAACAGAAACAACTAAACTCAAACAAAAGCTTCTATATTCATAAAGAAATACTTAAACATCCAAGGCACTGCATTAATAGGCATCCCAGTAATATACTTCTGCTAAACTATTATCAATATTTAAAAACAGATAAAGAATAAAACTGTCAATTGTTAGAATTCCAGTCAGTAAGCAATTATAGATTAGGTAATCACATATATTACGTCAAATACTTCGTAACCCTCCGGGACATGATTAAATATAGTGGAATTACATTCTAGTCACACTTGACTATATACTGTGCAAATTTAAGTGTACTAGCAGAACATCATCACATTTCAGTTTCTCATCCTGCTCATACTAAGGCTTACATTTTCAATAAAGATTAGAGCTCATAGCTTAAAACCGAGAGATTCATAGCTCATAAACACCTACTTGGCATTGACAGCACAGCTTCTCTTTATTTATTCATGAGTTGACTGTATGCATCTAAAAAGTTTCTAATATACTGCAAATCCAAGCAGTCTGCAGTCGTATTTTCACGAAAGTTAGTCATTTACCAATACCACTTACAGTTTCACTTCATTTGACATAAGGCACTTTTTCCCTTTATTAGCACACATTTTGTGGCTACCAAAGGACTGAAGGAAAAATATTTAGGAATGTATCCTTCTTTCTAATTTACCGTTCCATCTTCCATCAGTTTCAGACAAGAACCAAAATCTGCTAATCGAATATGTCCATTCATATCCATCAAGATGTTGTCTGGTTTTATATCCCTGCGATTAAACCAATTTCAGAATTAGTACAAAAATGTATTGCATAAGATGTATTCCAAACATCAACTCTGCAACAGTCTCTTCATTCAAAACCAGCAACCCATCAGTACACAGAAGACAGTCACTCATGATATGGTGAAATTTGCACTAGGGACATTTCATGACAGGGGCTGTAGATCAATCAAATCATACAATGCTTCTTAATTTTAGTAAGAATTGTGTAGTTAAATTCCTCTCATGTCTCAAGGGTAGACAGGAAAATCATACTTGCTCTGAGCTTTTGTATATAAAACTTTTAAATCATCTGAAGAATTTTAGTGAAGTCCTCTCAAGTGGAAGATGCATGCTTATACTGGGGCTGGAAAACAACCCCTAGATTTTACAACAGAACAAAGGCCAGTGAAATCCTGAAATAGTTAACACATTTTTAGATTTACTGTCTTTCACTGACACTCTTCTCTCACATGCATCTCGGTTCACTACATACATCTGTCATACTTCTGCTGAAATGACCATTGTACACAGGACTGCAGCTCTGCTCGGCCAAACTCTGGCTGCCTCACTCAGGTTGTGATGCAGATGGAAATACCTTTCTAAGCAGGCAACATAATAAATACTCCTTATATTGTAAAGTTGACCCTTTTTTTGTGCCAGGTTTTTCCTAAGTGTACTAAAATATAGGTAGAGTGTATGTTCCCAGTGTGCAGCTGAGTAGGACAAAAGCATCTACGTTCTTTCAGTTACCAGAGGGACATTTATTGTTCAACTTGGAAACTAGGTTCAAATGTTGAAATTTCTTCTCACTTAGGGATAGGTATTAGAAATATACATCAAACTACATTTTAAAAACATATGACAGTATTAGATTCTTATGTTATCCTTATCTATTATGTTCAAAATATAAGTTAGGACTGTATGAACAAAGGTCTACAAATATTTTCTCAGTGAACATTTTTAAGATATAAGAACAAATCCCTTAAAATAATCACAAATTGAGTGAAGTCCTGACTTTGCTTCATTCCTCAAACGACTTATAAAATGAGTATCATCGATTGCTTGGCAGACAAATCTCAAAATATTCACAAGCTAAAATGCTCACATTGCACCTGAGAGCAAATTTTCTTGTTTGGGTTTTGGTGTTCTGTTTTTGTTGAGAATTTTTTCCCTACTAGAAATCGAGTTATAAACAATGCTTACTGTTAATTTACAATGGAAAAAAAAGATTAGAACCACACCTTGAACAACATTAGCTATGGCATAAAGGTGTCAGAGTGTCACACGCTCAGTGACAATTAATACAGTAACACTTTGTTGTTTGGAAGAAAAGTACTTCCTGAATTTGTGTTACTCAAAGACAGGCAGGCAGTAGCCCATGCTGAAAACAAATTTTAGGCACCTTTCAAACACACAGAAATATTTACAAAGTAGAAAGCAAACACTGCAAGAAATCATACTTTCACAATTTGCAAATGAGGATAAAGACAATTCTTTACAAAGTAAATCAGAAAAAATAACCGAGTCCATTCCCTTAAGACCATTCTTCCACTCGATTTTTGCTGACATTGAATATACCACAGAATTGCAGCCTCTAGATTGAGATAGTTTTGTTTGTTTTGCATTCACCCACCAAAAACATTCCTTAAACACGCTTCTAAATAAAAACAAACACATGCCATTGAGACTGCTGGAATTATAACTTCAGTTTAAAACACTTTGCAAAAACATGTACCTAAAATCCAGTTCCTCCTAGAAGCTGGACCTAGCTCAAGCTAAACAAAAACATGAGTCACCCTTGAGGCTCCGTTTATCCATGTTCTATCTTTTAATATATTCCCAAGAGAAATAATAATAACATTAATAATAATAATCATCATCATCATCCCAACCTCTCCCATTCAATCTCACAAAACAGCAGAAAACATGAAAAATCTCACTGTGTTGTCAACACTGTGCAAAAGCAAACCTGCAAATAACACTGAATGCACTCAAAGGAACAAGGATTTCTTGCAGTGGCATTTGCAATGCTCAGCAGTAACTTCATAAGAACAATTTTTACAGTTAGGGAAAAAAGAAAAGACCAAGTTAATAAATACAAATTCTTTTCAGCTCTTATAACAGAAGCTTGGGTTATGAACAAGTGTTCTGGATTGTGAACTACATCAATAAAAGACGGTTTGAAAGACAAGAATTGCTGGCACCTGCAGAGCAGAGCAGGCTATAAGCAAAGGGAAAGAAAATTATGAGCCCCAGAGGGGAACAAGGAACGAGAGTAATTTCTGCCAGTGTAACTGAAGAGTGTGAAGGTGGTGATCATGGGAAAATATGATGTCTTAAACCCTGCATCTCTACTGAGCCTGCAGTTGTTAGATTGCATTAGAATGATGAGTTTTGTTCGAGGTTTAGTTTTGAATGATGTTTGTTTACTCTCTTTAGTGATCAGAAGTGATCTATCTCCTGCTCTAAAGAGAATATGGTATTTTCTCTTCACACTCACTCCACCTTCACCAGCTTATCCCAGTTTCTTCACTGTATGGACTGCTTCCTTCTACTTCCATCTCAACTGCGTTTTTATTCCTATCTCTCCTAGACTCACCTCAAAAGCTGAGATGTCCAATCTTCCACAGCCTATCAACCCCAAATTTCCTCCCCTTCTATTTCCTTTTTTCTCTCTCAGCTTCTTCACTCCCAAGTCCTCATCTCCTTGCTTGTTCAAATTTAACTAATCTTTTTTTTCCTCCCGTTTCAGTTCTCAGCAGTCACTGTTTACTCACAGTCCTATTCCCACTGGCTTCCTATTCCTATGATGGAGGACAACTATCCTCTTTCCTCATGTCCAATTCTTGTCCAATTTGCATAGCAATCTTCTTTGGCACCAAAAGGAAGAGAACTGTCAGTAACAGAGGCATTCCACATGTCTGTTTATCAGAAGCTCCCCAAATTCCTTCAATATTACAGCTCTGAAACACTGCAAAGCTACAGCAGAAGAAAACTGAAAAGTATTTAGGGATCAAACTCTGCACATGGTTGTTTGAAACTTACAACAACTGGAATATTGAGGGAAAAATTATAACCTGAAAATATCTAGGTGGGGGGCAGAGGAATAGAAAATTATAACCTGAAAATATCTAGGTGGGGGGCAGACTAAAGGCGGATTGGATTCTCTCCTGAATTTCAAGTCTTCACATCCCACAGCAGAAGATTTTCTCACTGGTTTTGTAAGAATTATTTTATTAATTAAAAATCTATATAGGAAAAGCAATCCATGTTTCTTGATCTTGGTTCTGGAAAGAGGAACACTTACTGCTTCAGGCAAATGCTAAGGAAGGAAAATTCCAGACTAAGTAGCTAAAATCTGGCAAAAGTAATGAGCAAATAATGAAATGTTACATGGCTTAGTGAATAGACCACTGGGCTCAATCTCTGTAGATAAAGAGTTACTAGGTGATAGTGGGCAGACCATTTAAACATCACTCAACAAGAACCATGGTGCTCAGTCAAGCAACTAATATCATCTGGCTAGAAGGCTGTGGAGCCCAAATACCCTACTAACTCTGTAATTAGTTCACTGCAATAAAAGAAAATGGTCTGCTCACTTGAAATATGAAATACTAATTCATTTCAAGAAGTGTAAGTATTTGAAAGGTATTTTATGAGCCAGATTTATAGTGGGAACAAGTACTGAATCAGGGCAATTGCTCTGACACCACTGTGCCCTCTGGAGGCCCTGAGTCCAACCAAGCCCCAGACAGTTCAGCCCTATTCTGACAGCAGCTTCTGTGGGAAGCCCAATGTGCAAGGGGTGCAGGTTGCCAGAGCTGGACCTGGCACAAGCCAAGCTAGTAATAATTCTTCAAATATGCTCCACACTGAATTAAGGGAACACAGGTACTCAGCATACCCAAAGAAACTTTTTTTTTCAATGAGTGATTTAACAGCACCAAAGGAATTAGAAATCAGGACCAAATAAATTTCTCTAGAAACACATATGTCCATTTAAACTTTGACCCCAACGGAGTGTCCAGGAGCAACTTCTACTTTTCTGAGCTTTGTTGGCCTTGTCTGTAGGAAAAAATCAGCACTGCACAGCAGCTTTGCTGCTGTCTTCTGGAGAATGCCATAGGAATAAACAGGGTGTAATACTGAATACTTCACCTGCACCGAAAATCAGTGTGAAGGCTAATGAAAAAAATTTGAAAATTCTTTAACGAATCCTTCCTTACAATGCTTCTTGGTTTAATTTGGGGAGCTGTTCTTCAGATTGGCATGTTTACCCAGATGACTTCACTCACCTCTCTTGAAAATCGTTTACTTTCTTAAGCTGTAATTAAAACCCAAACATTTTACATACTAACTGTGTTAATATAAACATTCTGAAATAGGACTACAGCAGATACCTGGATTATTGCCATTTATTTTGATTTCTCTGTTAATGAGCCAGAGTAGAATTTCATTTGTTCAGTAAGACTCAAGAAAAAGTATTCCCTCTGAGACATGCTAAATCCATAGCACATTCCAGCTGTAAAATAAACTAAAAAAGAATTTTTAATACATGTGAAAGTATTTTTTTTCCTGGATTCATTTCTGATACTAAAGGAAACTTAAGGAATCATGAGGTCTTGCATATTGAAATTGGGACTAGAAAACTCCCTTAAGTTCCTTATGACTTGAATTTTCTGATCATCTTACGGTTTCAGAGTGTATGAGCTCCCGAGGTTCATCTATGTCATTCCTTGAATCACTGGATCAATGCAATTCTGTCCTTTGCAAGACCACAGGTCTACAGAACAGGCAGCAGCAGATTTCAGGAGAATCTTAACTTAATTTTGTTTCAAGAGCAGCTTCATGGAGGAGGGGACCACACAAACAGAATGGAAGACCCATCAAAAATAGAGGGATGTTTATTTCAAGAACTGTATCAGAATCACTGAGCAGCAGTCATGTCAAACACTACCAAAGATTGTGCCAATGGGTCAACCCACAGGCTTGTATTCTCTATGTTTATATAATAAAATACCTAGTGGCATTAAAAATTTTGTGACCAGTAGGGATCTCTCTTCTTGGTAACTGTACGGTTATGATGCAGAATTTACTTGCTTTAGTTATTCGCCTGTATTATTATTTTTTCCTTCAAAATATAAATGATCAGACAGAAATGGAGGAAAAAGCCAGTATTTCTCTGCAAGATCAACAAAAGCGGCCAGATGGTGCAAGTGAGAATCTCTCAATATGTCCAATATGTCCTCCTTGGAATATATATTTCAGATGCTGATGGACTGTCCTTGCATACACAGCAGAGCTCTTAAAAAACAGCAGAACTGAAATGACAATAAAGGGACTCACACTGTTCTAAATGCAACAACCACAACGTGAGCTGAGCCTGAATAAAGAAATGGACCTGTCTGAAATCAAAGGAGCAATCTGATAGCTGAGCTACCACTTTATTTGAGCCCAGTAGATAAAAGAGAGATAATTTAGAGAACAAATTTTTGTTTCTAATGCTAACATTAGAAAAGCATGGAAATCAATTAATTTTCCTAAACAGGTCACATGCCTCCAAGACATGCTATTCTTGAATAGCAAGGAACAAAGTAAATAGCTTACATTAAATTATTTGTCCGTGAAAAATTCACATGAACAGTATTTTTTAATGCTACCAATGCAAATTCAAACACCGGCATTTGAGAAAAATAAAGCAGTTTCAGGTGTAACTGCTGGCACAGAGAAACTGATCCAGAAAGCTTATTACCAATCAAAGATTTCACAGCACATTATTTTCTCATTGTACATGCAAGAGCATTCCCCAGAAGTATAAATCAAAAGGTTAAAAGCAGACATCAATGATTATAATTGCTCACTCTTACAAGAAATGCCATCCTTTGCCAAGTTACCTACTTTAAGAAAAAACAAAACCAAGACTTTACTGCCAGAATGCCTGGACTTTTTATCCAAAATTCCTTCAGAACACAGGATTATCCTTAGTCAGGACAGAAGTTTGGCAAACTGCTTATTTCACTCCCTTCTGTTGTTTCAGCCAGACTTTCCTTCCATATACCTCTCTCACAAAGAAATGCTACATCCGCGATTAAAAACGACGACATTTGGTTTTGGCAGCACTCCAACGAAATGAGAAAATTTGGTGCCTGAGAAGTTTTTATTAAGGTATTCAGTGATGCTCTACTGACAGCTTGCTTTAGATACGCAGAGCGAAACAACTGGTGATCTTACGCCAAGAATGCTGGTCAAATAATGCCTTTTTTTCACAGTCAAATGTATGGACATTGATGTCCAGCAGGTTAGTTCTATTTTCCATTACAGTGGACTGGGTTGTATCAAAGTCAGCGTTGCCATATTCTGCCAACTACGGTTTATCTGAATTCTGATGACCAAAGTAGAAAGAGGCTCCATCTGGCAGAAAGACCAATGTGCACTGAGCCAAATTAGATTTGGACAGTCGGCAGTTACTCTTTAGTAATCCCAACAAGATAGGCTGCGCAAGATAGCAGCATGAGAAAACTGGAATATGTTGTACCTCATTAACCGTGCCTCTTATCAAGACTCTACTGTGCCTTCTCCTAAACAGACACTCCTTCATTTTTGGGTGAAATCCAAAAAGCCCGTATTTCGATTGAAACCAAAATCATTTAAATAACTTTGATCTCAGCCTTATTATTTATATAGCACCCAAACCATCGCAGCATGTTTGTATACTAAACAAAACCTGCTTCATGTAAAGCTGACAAACTAAAGCTTACACCAAAAAAGACGTAGTAGCCTTGCATATAGCCCTGAAGTCAATAGGAATAGCCAATGACTGAACACTTCAGAATTTAAGCCTTAATAAGAAGAGCAACGACAGGGAAAAAATAAATCCTATAATCAACCTTATTTTATAATTATTTTTTCTTAAACAGTATCTTAATAGTGTAAAACTCCCTTGCTTTCCCTTTAACTCTTGATAATAAATTACTGTGTATGTGCTGTTCCAGGAACACCCAGTAATTCACCTCAGCTAAAAGAATCTCTCTACTCTAAGCAGCAGGAGATTCCTCTAAATCTCATTACATTCAATGGACAGACTCTCATCAATTACTTTGAAACATCAACCAAACCACAACAATAAAGGTTCTTGATCTGTGAAATAGTCACTATTTTTTGATCAGTGTGGACAATTTTATATTCCTACTGCCACACATCCTAACCAAGTTTTATTCTTAGCAGTATCACAAAACTAAACGAAAAACAATACAGAATTCAAGGTTCCATGTACTGCATGCAGTACACTTACTGCGGCACCTACAGAATCAGACACTTCCAAACTTAACTTAGTTCCAGACCATTCTTTCTGCCAAAGTGTACTTTTTTTAATCCCTAATCCAGATTGAGAGAAGTAATTTCAGTTTTCACTAAAAATAAGATAATTACATTATATTCCTCTTTTCCTACGAAGAATCTGCACCACAGACTTGAAGTATATAATGCAAAATAGATTAAGTTGAATTCTCACCCACACTGAGTGTGATAACACAAAAAGTAATGAGTTGAAGTACCAATGAAAGATACTCAGATGAAACATTAGAAAACACTTCCATAATAATGACAATAGGACACTGGAACAAACTGCTTCAGGAAATGCCACCATCTCCATCACTTTTCTTTTAAAACCAGTTAGACAAACATCTGTCAAGACCGGTTTAGCTACAGTTTGATCCTGCCTTGCAGCCCAAGAAAAGTACTAGCTGACCTCTCCAAGTCCTCTCCCAGTCCTTTGCTTTACAGTCTTTAATTTCTGCCACTCAGACAAGTATTCTGGACACAACACAGTGTTTACCTTATAGTATCCAATGTTCTTTATGAATTTCAAATGCTAATAAAGGAAATAATAACAAGCAACAGGGAATGAGTACATCAGCCAACACATATATATCTTGAGTTTGTTCAGGCACTCACATTCATTCCTGAACGCTTGAACAGAGTGTAGTTACTGGCTTATAAATATGTGCTCCACCACATCATACTATAATATCCTAGAATTAATTTGCCTTAGAAAAATGTCTCCCTGTGGGCTTTGTGCATATGTATTTGTTTCCAAGTAATGGATATCTCAAACATGATAACAGCTGCAAAACAATAATTATTTTTAAAAGCTGCTTATGTCTAATTTTTTTCTTCTTAAAAAAAATAAGTAAAAGGAGTGATTTGAAAAATTCTTTTGGATAAATGCTTGGCAGCTATATACTCCCCATAGCTACTGTCTTCATCTAAAATGCTAATCAGCTGACAGAACCAGATATCTATGGGAAAAACCCTCACATGCAGGTTAGGCCCCTCATGCAACATTTTAAAGAGATGTCAGGGCAAAGTCACTTGTGATTGTCTAGGGATTATTTCTATTGTCTTGTCAGCTTTACAGACTAAAACCAGGAACACACTGTGCTATTTGATAACCATTGTAAATTTGGTACCTTATAAGGCTGATTTACAGATGTGATTTTAAACAAAGTGGTAGACATTATCAGAAAGACAATTCCTTATGTCAAACAATCATGTAAGAGGAAGTCCAATGCATTCTGAAACTTGCAGAAGTTCAAATTAAAAAATGGAAGTTAACTGAAATAGTTTGACATAGGAACTGTTAAAAACAAATTTAAAAACCCAAACCCAAGTTAACTGGCCTCTCACAGTGGATCAAGAATATAGAAGTTTGTAACTTTCCTCAGGGTGGGCTTGTAGCTGAGTTACTGTATTAGACAAAAAAAATTTGTTAAGGACTCATGAATAAAATTGGGCACACATAAAGTATTGAACATTTGAATGTTTAAGAATGCATTCATCTTGAACAAAACAGTACTATTGAGTAAAATTTCATGCATGAAAATATGATAGCCTTGTACTGTATTTCTTTGTTGGGTAATTTTAATAGTTTTTAGTAGCTATTTATGATGTTCTCTCCTGCTGCAAAAGATTGAGGTACAAGCATAATGGTTTTGAGAGATGCGCAAACATAAGATGGAAGAAACAAAACAGAAATGTTTTTAACTATTTCTTTTTCAGAAACAAAAACCAGTTTGAAAAACAAATAATTGGTTTGAGAAGTCTGAAAACCAACACAGGAAATTAGTAAAAATTGCTGCTAACTGAATGCAATTTGTAAAAATCAAGGAGACAACACCTGGGAAATGAGGTAAATATTCTTACATGAAACAAGGTGTAAAATAACTACAGCACAATATTGTAAAGCTCTGGAGGTACTGTGCCATTCAGTGATCAAAGCCAATCCAGAATTATGGTTAATTAGAAAGGACTACTCAAAAAATCCAACAGGAAATGGGTCTTGGGAATCTGCTCCCAGTGACCCTGTTCTGAGAAGGAGGGTTAGACTAACTGACCTAAAGAGGTCCCTTTCAACCTCACCCATCCTGCAATTCTGAAATTACGACTAAAGCTGCCTTTTCAATTTTGTTTCACTAATAACCTTCTAGTTATATTGTACCGAAGCTGCTCAACCTAATTCTGAAATGCAGTAACACCGAAGTACTACAGGTTCAGTTGTGTCAGCCTTCTGAGTTCTTGTGGCTCAAGACAAGAAAGTATCTTTAGCCTTAGCATTAAGAACATGCCTATTTTTGCACTGGAAATTGCAGTTCATAAAACAAAAACTGGCAAAGTCCCTCTCTCTGTCTCTCAGCTCCGCAGGGATATGACAGGTAAAACCACAAAACTGCCTTGATTGTATCTTGACATTTAGTAACAGTCTGGCTTACAAAATTTAGTAAAATTAAAAGCTTCCTTTCCCTGATCTAAAGCCTGACTAACAGAAAGCCCCTATTTATCCCAAAATGCTCAGCAATCAAGGTTAGTCTCCAACATTGCTTACAATGTCAAAATAATCAGTGCTGGCAAGATTGGCCTGAAGCCATCAGACACCACTCCATGAGCAGCCCTCCACACCACTGCTCTGTCACACAGGTTTGCTCTGTGCAAAAAGCCTCGGCTATCAGAGAAGACTCATCTCCTCATAAGAATGGCTTCAGCACACATGTATGTGTGCATATATATATATTTAAAATAGCCAGGAGCAAAGCAAGGTTTATAGGAAGACTATTAGGTGGCAAAATACATAAGGAATTTGCTGAAGATGCAAACTAGGCACCATCCTGGCCTGGACTACTTATTCCAGTGCATGCATTACTTTTCTCACCATGCTTTCATGAGCTAAATGGTTTTGTAAATTTGCAGTAACTATATGCATGCTTTATTATTATGAAAGACTAGTCTCAGGAATACACATTCCCTAGAATAGAGCACTTCAACACATCGAAAAGAGAATTATTTACATTAGGGCTATTCGCTTACAGAGGGTTCTTCAGAACCCAACAACTTGCAGGCAGAAAGATTCAAAATAGGTGTTCAAATTATATCCTTATGAGACTAACTGTGCCTACACTGAAAATACTAAAGCAACCTGAAATGAAGGAGCCCCTGGGAAAAATGGGAGTGGATTGCTCACCTAGTAAGTGGCCCTAAAGTAAAAAAAAAAAAACCACACTTAAAAATAGGCCATGAACCAGAAGTTGTGCCATGGTAGGCTATGTATTATTTGTGAAGGAAGAGTTAGGCACCTCTAATTTACACAGAACTCAGAAAACAAAACAACTGAGTTCATGTTTCTCTCTCCATCTGGTGTTCTTCTACTTTTCTAATAAGCTACAAATACACACAGCAGAGGACCTGGCTGAGGGCACTCACTATTTTCGCCTCTCTAACCTGCCCAGCTGTCACAATGCTTTTTTTGGACCTGATCACTCTGCTTATAGTTTCACATTCCTCAACAGAAACTCCACACCAACAACATTCATCAGGGAAAACTGCCATTTGAGTCAACATTGGAAAGAATAATGGCCCTCAAGCCCAAAGTTGCATGAATATTGAGAAAAGACACCAAGTACATGACAAACAAGTAACTATCCCAGAAGGGCATTCAAATACCTTGAGCACAGTTTGCTCTTTTTTTGAGGCACCCTATTAGATGATACTGTGAAATACTAAAAACCAAACTAATTTAAGCTGATGGTGGTAGAAACAAGCTTCAGTGAGCAGCCAGCTTTAAATACTAGGTTTATTCACTTCAGATTTCAATGTAGTTACAAAGGAATACCAAGCAAATTGCTTGAACTCTGTGAACTTCAGTTGACAGAGCTGTTTCTGGGTTGTCAAACTGTACTCTTTTGTATCATTCTGTATTTTTCCTCCAGAAGATAAGAATAAAAAATATTATCCTGACAATTTGAAAAGCGATAAAATGACTGTATATTTGCCATGTTTTGCCGTGTCAACTTTATTGAAATTCCATTTTGGCTTCTAAGAACTTAAGTAAATAGATTAAGAACTCCACAAGCACTACTACCCTGCAGCATATTCTAAAGATTAAAAAATTAAAGTCTGCTAAGTAAGGCTAATTCATGTCAAAGCTTTTAGATTTCTAATAGTATCATGAGTTACTGGCGGGTAAGGGAGTAGAAAGAGTAAGCTCCTTAAGAATGTTATGTCCATCTGTGAGTGCCATCTGTCAAAGAAATCCTGAAAGAAGAGGCTAACGAGGAATCCAGAATATGCCCAGCTGTTGCACTGTAAATTTCTACCTATGCTAAAAAACCTTAAGACGTATTTCTAGGCAGATAAATATTTTCTTTCCTTTTGATTCTCATTTTAGATATGCAGTCTCTGCTCTCTGCTTTTCAGTACAACCACACACAGTCTCTGAAACAGCTCACAGCATTGAAGAATTGTGAGAATAAAACAGACAACTGAGGACTTCCACTGGTTTTGATAACAACAGTCAAAAAACATTTTACATATTCATTTTTTTAAAATCCAATTATGATACTAAGAAAGTAATTCACAGAAGAGTGTTCACTCAGAAGCTGTCTGGACAATCTAACAAATTTTTAATATATATTCTTATATATGTATATCTGTATAGGGCACACCTATGTGTATTTTAATTATCAGGGATATTTATAAGTGCCCTGAACTTAAGCAAGCTTAAGTTGCAAACAACTAGAAAATTTCTGGGACTGATCAAGAAGCAAACTAACCTGCTGGGTCCATACTGCACCCCACAGCAACTCTTCCTTAGTCCTTTTCTAGCTTCCTCCGGGAAAAAATACACAGATATAAATACACCAAGAATTATGGGAGCTGAGGGAAAAGGAGGTCTGTGCAGAAATGAGTTCTGAGATCATTTAATGCTTTTTGTTTTTCCAAAAGAAGGATATACAGTCTTAATATGAGGTTGATCTTATCTCTCCCCATCCATTTATTTGATCAGCAATAAAAAACTATTAAAAATGTATTAAAGGGAGGGGGGAAACACAGAAGAGAGTAGAACAAACTTTAAGGACATGTAAAACATTCAGGAATAGGGAGCACATTACAGAAATTTAGATGAATTGTTTGTTGT
The DNA here is from genome assembly GCA_013397775.1 of Eulacestoma nigropectus. Classification (NCBI taxonomy): domain Eukaryota; kingdom Metazoa; phylum Chordata; class Aves; order Passeriformes; genus Eulacestoma; species Eulacestoma nigropectus. Next base: position 524,613 of record VZTE01006171.1, read on the forward strand.
TCCCGAGTTATGTGGGAAACAGAACAAAGATAAGATGCAAAGCTGCAAGTATACCCTGGAGACTAAAAAAAATAGTTTACAAGGAGAAGAAAACCAATGCCATCCCCAAGCAAACAAATATATACATCAAATACTGGCCACAGCTCTTGCAATATGTGAAGAAGCACTGCTATATCCTCTGTGTTTTACTGTTCTTCTCCCAGGCTAGTAGGGCTTTAGATTTCATGTATTTTTTTGAAAGATTGCCCAGCAGAAGAAGAATGTTTCCGAAAACAACACAACTATACAGCCATTTTAATGTGCTGCACAGAACCTTTGCTTTCTTCGCCCTATAAAGGTTTATTCAACAGTTACACAGATACTTGGGATTCCTCTTTTTTTAATAGAAGTCAGTGTTAAGAATATCTACCCCTCTCCAAGAAAACAAGGGGAAGTGGGGGAAGAGAACAAAAACAACAGACAAAAGTATAGCTTTTCCAAATCTGCTTTCTACTTAACTGTGCCCTAAATTAATAGCATAGAGGTTAAATGCTAATAGGAAAGAAGATTCCTTTCTAGTGAGTAAGTTAAAAAGTAGAACAGTGAGGAGCAAAGAACCTACTACTCCTGAAAGAATAAAATTAAATTTAGGATAATGTCTTTTGCTTCCCCTCAGCTTGAACATGTTCTTTACTGTATTGCAAATATGGCATCGTATTTATTACCTCTTGGCTAGCTGAAAAAAAAGAAGAAATTAATAACCGTGTTGAAGGAATTCTATTCACAAGTTGTAAATACAGCAGAAGATACGGCTATTGAACACAAGAAATGCAAAGTGACTGTTTTTAGGGACAGAGAAAAGGAGAGCAAAAGCACCTATATATGTGCAAGGGAAGGAAGAAAATTTGTATTTCACTGGAAATTTAGATTATGTCATGTTATTGTTCATTCCATGTCAACCACCAACCTGACCAACGTTGGTGTAGGCTAAATCAAAGCCTTGCTGGAGGCAGCAAGAAAAAGAGTGAGTTCCTTACAGGAGTGTGCACACCAAGGCTGTATACTGACAAGAAAGAAGCAACAGGACTGCATCATTTCCTTTGTGCTATTCCACAGCCAGGTGAGAAATCACATCATGACCCTCTCATGAAATCCTCATCCGAGTCCTCCAGAGAGAGGACAGCACACAGGGTGGAAGAACCCAGCAGTGGAAGGAGCTGAAGAGGGACATATATGGCTTCGAATCCATGAGGAAAGCAGAAATGAAGAAACAAAAATCCTCTCACCTCTGTCATTATATGATTTTTTAATTTGCTGTTTCAATAATAATTTGCTGTTTCCAAAATAATTTTCTAAAGGGTGAAAAGTAAACATCATGCCTTGTTGCTCTGTTCAGAGTTGTGGTGGGAAGGCAGCCCCAAAGCACTGCACCACAGCGGCCGCGCTGGGCGCATCAAAACACAGCCAGCCTTCCCCAAACCTCAATACAGAGGAGCAGGGCAAAGAGTCATTTCTGTCAGAAACCCCACCCTGACTGCTAAAAGAAGATACATTGTACACTATTATTTGGCATTAGCTTTTCGTTTGTGTTAAGCTAATTCCATGTGAAATTGTAGAGGTTTATTTCTGACCATGTACAGGGAGACAGACTGCAAGGTGAATTAGGGAGACTCTCCAGAAGTCTCCTGTGCCCAAATGAAAAACAGTTTTATTACTTCTTAAAAGATGTTTTCTCTTTTATTTTGCTGTTTTGGGACAGGAAAGGGTGCTTTCCTTTTTGACACTAAAATTACATTCGAAGTAACAGATTTCTGGCCTATAGAATGAGCATTTGGATTTTCATTTTAACACCCCATCCTCAGAGGTTCTTCTACCCTGTCTTTTGCAGACAGAATTTGAGTGAGAATTCTGTAAGAGACTAAGGCTCTGATCCTTCATCTGACCATGGGATACGAAGCAAGATGTTACACAGTCTGGGAATTTTTCTCCTCAGAAAGACCAGCTCCTTGACCCTTCTTTGCTGTAGAGCATAAACATGAACGGAAGTAGAATGGAAAGGACAGAAAACAATGAACAGCAGGATGTGAAGATGTGCTTCAAATTCCTAGCCTGCCTCTTGATTATTTAGTAACAACCAATTCTTTTTTTTTTTATTGTGCTTTTTCACATTTGATGTTCATACAAAAGCCATTAACTGCAGAAAGGAGTTTGTCAGAGAGAGTATTTGAGTCTTGAAAATGCTGAAAAGCAGCACCTTGTGCAGACAGCTGAAGGAGAGGGTGGTAAGAGTCAGCTGGTGCTCAGGCAAGAGTCAAGTTTGCTGAAACACCCAGGTGAACCACAAGCCTGCATCTCAGAGAAAACTATGGAAAGTGATTCCAGCTTTTTCATTTTTAGGTCCCATCACTGAATGCAACAACAGAATTCATATCAAGAAGTTACAATGAGAGAACATATAGTAGGAAACTACAGACTTCACAGCACTGCTTATTTTTTTATTAGAGATTAAGGATATGACTGATTTGCTGTGTCTCAATTACATGTGTTGTATTAAAGAGAGATTCACATGAACTGCAGCTACTGAGTGAAAGCTGTGGCTGAATCTACAATTTTAAAAGAAAGTCAGAGAATAGTATTTTAGAACAAACAATTATTTAGGAATATTCAAGAGTACAACGCACACGATCCCTCAAGCTCTCAGCAGTCACTCCTATTTTCCTCCTCTTTGTTTCCCTCACCCCCATGCCCATTTTCTGTCTGGTCTCCTCACCATTTAAATTGCTGGTCACTTGGAGGATCAAAGCTGCTATTTTGAGTCACTTAACCTACAGTTAATCTCATTGTTGCTTGCCTGTTTAAGTAGAATTAGTTGGCTCCGGTGCACCTAATGGTTAACAAGGAGTCTGACAGTAAGTCTTTGGCTGTATGTAATGCTACAGAAGGTGCAGTTCAGAACTTGCATAATGAGCAGTTTTAGCTAGTTTTGACATTAATTCTTAGAGAATTGATGGATATGTGACTTGATGATGATGATTAATTAATCATTCTTGTCTGGCTGAGACTCAAGCATTGCTTTTCTCTCTGGAACCCAAATGGAGAGCAAAATTTTTAAAGCAGGGAACAACGATTTCAAACTTAAACTAGCAAGCAGACCTGTTGCATCTATAAACGATTTATTAACAAGATACATTGGCAGAATTAATAAAAAAACTTTCTTTGGACACGCGTTATAGCTGATCTGCTTCAGGAAAAGTCTGAATTAAAAAAAAAAAAGTAAAAGTTTCACTGAATTTTATTCAGAATTGTGAAATAAAAGATGATTCCTACTTGGTGCCTGTGCCTCAGCTCCAACCAGGAGAGCCTTTTCTGAACTCACCAACAGCCAAGTGGCTTTCAGCAGAGTGCTTATTTTTAAAAATGGAGACATTTTTTCCACTGTTCTTGACGTTATCAACACCATTACCAAAGCATTATGAGAAAACAATGCTTCCTAATAAGCAAAGTTACCCACGTGCCTAACACTATCCTTTTCACAAAGACAGGTGCCTGTTCTGTGTTGCAATATCAGAACGCAATGGCTGCTATTTAAATATCAAATTTTTAGTACTCAACTTGAGATGAGCTGTTCTGAATAGATCACACAATAACAGGTTGGAAAGGACCAGAAGGATCATCTGGTCCAACCCTCCTTAACAAAAGCACAATGAAGATCAGACAGCCCAACACCCTGTCAAACTGATTGCCAACTCAGTGCTGGTTCTTTTAATAAACGTAACACAGCCTAAAATGTCTACGTAAATTATCTTCTTTCTTCTCATGGATCTGGAACCAAGGAGTATATAAAATTACATAACAGTGGTAAAGTACTGCCTGCCCAGAGCTGAGATTTGAATGTCATAAATGTTCACTGAAATAAAATTGTGGTTCAAAAAGATCTATTAGACTAGAAATGTACTAAAAAAAGTAACATACAGAAGATAAGGCATTCAGAGTTCTTCTACTTAATATATTATGCTAGTGTAATTACCAATTTCAGTAAGATTATTACTGGTGCTCTTTCAATGTTGTGCAAACTAGTATCTCACCATCAGATACTTTCAGCCAAGAATTCTCATTACCATAAAACACAAATTAAGTCAAAGCCTTTAGTATGAATCCTACACAAGCATGTGTATCTCAACTATTTCACATACGAGCTGCATTTTTACCTTAAATGTACATTTGCTTTTCAGTAACTGCTGCAATGTGTTCAAGCAGACCAGTTACAGAGAATTTCAGCCATAAGAGAACCCAAGAACTACATCAGGATTGTGTCAAAATTCCTAATAGGATACCAGAAACTACTTCAATCCAGTTCAAGATGTTCTGTTTCCATGTGGCAACAGGAATTTCCTGATATTCTCAGAACAATTCTATTATTTCATCACTCTTTCTAGAACAGAGGGCTTAGAAGAGTCTTGATGCTGCTAATAATATTCTATACACATGTTACACTGAACTGATCTGGTACTAGGGAACTGAGAGGCAATAATAGAGACAAAACAGGTTTATGAAATCCTTATTGATCTGAATCACACAAGCACAGCCAAAACATTACACATCTTCTAACCCACAGAAATCAGCACCTGCAACGTGAAGACACACACTCGATGCTAAAGTGAAAACCTAGATTTTTTTTTTCTACATGATATCCTCAAAAAAGCTTCAGTGTGTTAAAGGTTTCATGTTAGTTTTATCAAGACACTTTAAGATAACACATTCAAGTTAGTGTACACTGGGCAGAAGGAAGACAAACACATTGAGCCAGGCAGAGTTTTGGCAGGCGCGAACATAGAAAGATTCTGGCAACACGTTCACAAGGTAAGTAGGGAAATCAGCAATCTGTCTTGCATTCATGTAGTTACTGGCAGAGTACAGAAGTTACTAAATAATTTAAACAATCACGGGACAGAAATGTTTTAATTTCGGTATATTCATAGAAAAAGTAGGAAAATGATGGAACAAGCAGAACGGGATAACAGAACTATCTCCCCAGGAAAACTGCACTGAGGAGCTTCTGTGTTTGTGTTTCTAATGAAGCTGGCATAATTCTTGATGACAGACTCTATTTTTTTTTCCTAATTTATCATAGACTGTTAAGGTCAAACATCATAATTTATTAGAAATCAGTTTTCTTTAATTGGAATTAAATCTGTGAGAAGGGATGCAAATGTCTGGTTTGGAATCAGACACCACAACACACAAATATTGCATTACTTTCCATGACATCCTCAGAACTCAGATTCTGATTTTTTTGGCAAGAGACAAGTTAATCCCTCTTAGAATATTCAACTGGCAATCATGATGTTTTACATTTCAGCATTCAGAACTCTCCTAAGCATCTGACTGTCAAAAGCAACCATGACATTAGTAATACAGACTCTCAGACAAATATTTTCCAGAAACTATGGTTTTAAAGAAACAAGGTAAGCAAAGGCTGACTCAGTGTTTAAGCAGGAGTTGTGACTTGACAGTAATTTCTTTTTGAGTCCATTGACAAGTACTGTCACTGTAAATCATAATTTTGTTACTTACATTTTCTACCATTTTTGGGATTTTACATTCTTAAAAGGAATACCAGCTTTGTGACACAGATGAGTAGGAAGAGAATGTTATTTGGAGCTGTTGCAATTAATCAGGCAGAAAACATGTGGACTATACTGACACTAAACAACTTCCACTTCTTAAACATTATGTGTAATACTTAGAATGATTACGAGGAATACTACATTATACCATGCAAGCACTGGGAGCAAAATCTGAATTCCTTTGTGTTCACAATTCATCAGGATCAGGTAATGTTTGTCATAATATTATGGACTGAGACATAATTCCATATTAAAATATTTTTAATTTTTCTCACGTGAGAGAAAGCGTCACTGAAAGAATAAATGCGAGTACTAGGAAAGGTATTGATAATAAACTGGCTGAAGGAGACATGACTGTGTAGTGCTGAAAAAGGTAATAAAATCAGAGGGAGATTATTAGTGCTCATCCTCTGGGATCAGTTTTGAAACTGATTTAACATTTTAGCTTTAAAACTTGGCACAAAAATAAATGCGTGCTCATAAAATGTGTGGATATCACAAAGCTGAAAAGCAGCAGTAACAGCAGGGAAGACTGGAATATCACAGAAATGACTAAACTGAAGACTATAATAACAGAAATCAGATTACACTTAACAGTGCAAAATGTAAATACCTTCCTGGTGAGCGTAACAGCAGAAACTTCTCATATACACCAAGAGCTTATCAAATGTAAGTGGCAGAAAAGGAAGTGAGTACACCAAATCATTATTTTACATCTGTATCTTTACAGTGTCATGGAACCATGGCTCTTGGTTTCAGTGGGAGAAATGTTCTAGCAGAGTGAGAAATACAGCCGCTAGGGCACAAGTTCTTTCCAAAATGTCATCTCATATAATACTTACAATTCTTGACATTAAAGTTTTATCAAGTTGTCTGACAACTCTAAGATTAAACAACAACTTGAAGAATGACCACACTCAACATTGGCATGAAACACTACTTCAAAAGTTCTTATCTGTAGAAGAAATCCCTAAAATTTTAACATACATATAAAGAAACTCCCATCAGGCTACCAAATATGCCAAAATATACTACTGTAGCTCCAGTAGTATGAAACAAACCAAAACCAAGTAGTCGTTGTGGTACAGAAATTTAGCTCTTTTTCATCACTACTAAACTCTTTAAAGTTAGATGCACACATAAAGAAACATTATATTCTCCTGTTCTTCTTTCTATTTTGCAACACTGTTCCCTGATCAAAACCACTCTTTGAAATACAGCACATGTGGATTTCCTATTTTACGTTATTTATGGTAGTCCCCAAACCTACTTGCCTTTTTGGAAGTATTTATAATCTTAGAGTTCCACTTCCTCTCAGCTGTAGCTTGCCTGTTACTACAACGACAATGTCAAAGACAAAATTAACCTGAACTCAAAACACCACAGTTCTACTGCTCTGCCATAAAATTGAAAATATGCCCACCACATAAAATTACATGCTGTGTTTATTTTTCACTATGCCTGTGCTCCACTTTCTTCATATATTAAATGAGGATATGATAAGCTATCTTCTAATTCCCAGAGTGTGTAAAACTCCGATATACCTATATGGGATGCCCAGCTGACCCTATTCACCACCTCATTGTCAAGAATACTGTGAGACAACCTTCAGCTCTTGCTTGGTTGCTTTTGCAAAGCTTTGCAAAGCTCTCATGGCTTCTGCTTATCACTGTGTCCATGTGGCCCTCTGTAATGTCACCTCTTTTCAGTCACTGAGCCAGCCCTGCACATGCTCAGCATGCAGCTGCAGGCTGTACAAAGATTTTGGTGTACCAGATTAATCAGTATGGAAGCAGTTCTGGTAACAATTCATCTTTTGGTAATTAAAAACACTGCAGCATATAGACAAGGAAGCATATTAAAAATGATGTGTGCTTGTATAAATATAATGTAACAAAATATTTATATGCAAAATTAGCTTTAAATCAGTTTATGATATCTCTGGCATCTGAGGAGGATTGTAAGAATGTGCTTTTTTTAGAAGATCACTCCCCTAGAGATCTAAACTGCACTTTCATCCTTTATCACAGGAATATTTAAAAATTTTTAAAGCAACTCTTAAGAAAAAAACAAGAGCTCAATTAATAGATAAGCCCCTATCATGTTCAAATCACAGCAGAAAGATAATAATTCGAAGGAGAGAATATGAAAAAATACATTCATTCTTACAAAACAGAAATCAAGGAAAAGAATAACAATATATCCTAAAGTCTCTCATCCCATAAAGCATTCAGAATGTGTTTGGGCAGGTTCAACCTGTAATATAATCTTAAGTCCAACCAAAAGGCAAGGAAACGTGCAGGAAAAAGCCAGACCAAGCCTGAAGCGTATGTCTACAGTTTCTCCACCATGTCGTGCAGCAACAGACATACGACAGAAATAGTTCAGTATGTGTTTTTTGCTTTTGTTGTTGTTAGAAAACAAACAAACCATACTGACAAGCATGATCCAAATATAATAAGCACTGTGACATTGGCATAAAACCCCTTACAGCAACAGACTAAGGAAGGAACTGTAGCCAGAGGCTACAAAGGAAGAAATGCATTTGGTCTAAATGCATCCCAGCATATCCAGTGCTTGCAGTAGCCTGGCAGAAAAACATCTCAGAAATTTAAAAATAATTAGAAAAATAAAGAGTGTATACTGTTTGCTGAAACACACTAAAATTACACTCATTAAGAATAAAGTGTTATTGGAAAAGCCTTTGTATTCAACTTGCATATGTAAAAAACCTTTATCTTTAGACATAAAGCACACAGCACAATGCTTACTTAAAAAAAAAGCAAATATGTATTTTAAAAAATAACTTGGAAAGGAACTTAAGACCTGAATTTTCAGCTCTTAAACTTAAGCAGAACTCTAAGGGAGCTGTACTTACATAAAAGTAAATTCCTTTCTGTGCTAAAAGTTCAATTTCCTATATGAAGAAGACATAACTTTGCTACTATTGTATCAGATCAGATTTTAGCCCCTTCTCCCCTAAGCCAGTGTTTTCTCTTTGTACCTTTCTAATGCCCTTTTCCAAGGCTTCACACACTGTATCTGATTAAGAATTACTGAGTTACAGTGGCAGCAATATCACTGCTTCCTGCTGCACAAGGAAATGCTAAAGGCTGCCCCCCAACAGCTAATAAAGAAAAACCGAACAGCACAAACATCACGGCACCTGAGTCAATAAAGATTTTAATACAACTTTTCAGATAAAGCTCCACAAGGTCTTGCTTCCCTGACCCCAGCCATGGAACCTTCCACAAGTGAACCAAGCCTGACCTTGTGCAAGCATCTGCTTGGTAAGCAGTATTCCAATTTGTAGGATGTTAAGTGACCTATTTTTTTCTCATTTAAGATGTTAAAAGCCAGCAATATTTTGCTGTTATTAAAAAGGATCACAAGGTAGGCTCCTCTATCAATGAAACAACAGCTCTTCTGGAAATGCAAGAGGGAAATGCTTACTGGAGAACAGCTTCACTGCAGACAAGGTTATTTGGACTGATACTCCCTTAACTGCCCTTCCAGGAATCAAATTCTTGCACTGATATCTTATAATAAGATATCCTCTAAGGTTATCTTAATTTACTATGAAAAAAAGGAAGTGGTTGGGGCAACAGCCATTTAGTGGTTAAGGCAACAGCCATTCAACCCAGAAATTCAAACATCAAATTTCTACTTGTCAGATCTGAAAGTTCAGATACTGAAGACATCTTCACCCCAAATCCACCAAACACTCACTGGGAAGAATGCTCTAGCAAGAAACCAGGTTTTAAAACACTTCTTATAATACATTCAAACATCTCAATGTTACAGTTTTATACGAACACTGCAGGAATTTCTGACTCTAAAGCCAAGTTACTATTGCTTATTTATGCAGTGACAAATCTACATGACTTTCGAAGTCAGATAATGATAATGAATTTGTCCTGTGCAGCTTCTAATCTTATGTAATCAAATAATATAAACTCAGTTGTATTTCAAATACTAAAAAGGAAGCAAAGGGCACATAAATAAAGAGAGGCATTTCAAGAAGGAACTTGAGGAATACACAAGGTATTAATAAAAAAAATTGGAGACACTATGAGAGGAGGTAGTTATGAAATAAATACTGTGTTCACAAAGGGATAATGAAATGGAAGGTCTGTAGAAGACAAAACACAAGGCAGATAGTTTCCCTTCCATACAACAAGAAACTTGAGTATAATGAAGACTCTATCACACAACTGCCATCCTCATTTCTGCCTGCATCATTCTGAACTTAATAAACAACAACAAAATCACTGAAAGTTAATTACCAACTCTATCTTGGCCACCAAACAAACAGCTAATTACACCCTCACAACCACAGTCACTGGAACAAAAAAATCAGAAATAAGGAAAATGTTTTTGTCCTACATTCTGATGCTGATTTTGGATATCAAAGTAAGTAGTAGGAAAAAGTATTTCCAGGTCTGAAATAATCAGAAAAGAATGAGTGTAAAATTGTAGCTTAACTCACATACAAACAGCTTGCAAATGGGAATGTTTTGTCCTCAAAAGAAGTTATTAAATTTTGTAACCTCCAGCTTCATTAAATGTTGAAACAGATCTCATGTCAGAGCTATGACTGATCTAACGTGGACCCTTCTTCTATGAACACTAAAGAAGTCAAATCAATCTTTACGCCAGAGGCAGCAGGAGCTCTTGGAAAGTTCCATCACATTTAGTATCCTCTGAGTGTTGCTTTAAACATCATTACTTGGAAGGGAAGACCACAGGTTTTTCTACGAAAAACTTCAGGCATTAATAATTTTCCCCTTAAAGAGTTAAAAAGGACCCTTTCCAATCAAACTTTGTTTCTTGTCTCTCTCTTTCATTTTCACTTTTAGGAGGGTTTAAACACTTCTGTTTTATGACAACCACAACCAATTCCTACCTAAGGGGGATTACATACCATCTGACAGAGTGCTCACATCCATCTGCCTTTCAAGCAGTCGCACCCAGAAGATGCACAAACCGACATGAAAAAGTAGAAACTCTGCAGCTTCACACTCCTCCTTTTCCTGTGAGTCTCCTTTCTAGTAAAGGAGAACTGGTACCAGCTAAAGGACAGGTAAGGACTCAGAAACAAGGAAGGGGTGCACTCCTTGTGTTGCCAGCCTTCCTCAGCTGACAATAATCAACAACCTCCTGTTTTAGGAGGTCAGTGTCAAACATTAAAGGGGAAGGTTTTACTGTAAGCTGAGGGTATCATACATTTATGATACTCCAACTGTTTCTCATGCCCCTTTTTCTTTAAAATCACATCGCCAGATATCCCAACTACTACTCAAGGGATGTAGGGGAGAAACAGGTACAATGTAACGAACAAAGATTTTACTGGAAAGACCGGCTTAAAGTGACTTCCTACTATTCTCCTTCTCCGTAAGATTGAAGAATTGACCCAGTTAGTTAAAATTTAAAGCTACTTCCCACTTGGCCTGGTGTCCTTGTTCAGTTCCCTGCACAGTGCCACAAACCTCCGTTTCAGCAGAGAAGAAGGAATGCCTGGAGCTTGGGCCTTGAGGAGCGGGGAACAATGGAGAGAAAAAAGGTCCAAAGATACACTTGTAAAGGCACCTTCTCTGAAAGGACTACTCAAGGCTACTATTGCTTAAGGGGCTGGATTTAGGGTTTTTAAACTCCTTCTGCTCGAATAACACAGAATATACATAAAGGTCTGTACCAGCTCAGTCATCCACTACACAGATTTCACTCAAATTAACACTCCCACTAGACACTCTGAGAAACCATTTGCCTTCTCAGTGATGTACAGCCAGTGTGATCCACTAGCTCGTGGCACTCCAGGCATCTGTGGGCCTTTTATTTCAAACTACTTCTAGGTCATGGCAGGCTCCTTTGGAAATCGTACCAATGAATTGTAGTCAAGCAGCATTAACCTCATCCAGTCCTCAGTGCAGGTCAGGTGCCAGCCCGAGGGCACTCTATGAGAGCAGCTGCCAGCATTTGTACCATACGGGGTCACAGGGCACAATGAAGGCCCAGATAACCTTCGTATCCAGCCCCTCCTCAGTGGAAAACTGGAGCGGAAACGACTCACAGAGCTCTCCTACCTCTGTCACAGAATACCTTGTAAGGAAGCACTGGCTTACCAAACACTCACTAAAATAACTTTCTGTCCTGCAGTTTTCCATGTAAAACTAAACCATGCCACATTTCAAAGCAAGACATTTTCAGTAACTATCAAAATAATCTTATGTTATTTTTTCCTTATTTTTCTAGCCTTCTTTCCTTCACTCTCAGCACTTTGTAAAGACGTCTTCATGTGTGTATTCCACATTATGTCTGTTGCAAAGTTTGGTAAACACTTAAAATACGATGTTGCTTTCTTTCAAACCCACAATGAGGGCTCACTTTACCAAAAGCCAGAGCACTTGGCACATCCTTGTGCCAACTCAACTCAGACACACCGTGCAATGCAGCTAACTCCCAAGATGGGCCTTCCACCCCTACATTTTCCACTTAAGCAAATTAATGATCAGTAAAGATGGGATACACCCAGAAGACAGAAAACCACTTATTCAGCAAGTCAAAAATGGATACGCTGGCACTGAAACTTATATTTGAAAGTGAAATGCATCCTGCAAAGGATCCCAGATTTCAGCTGCCTGCTGACAGTAAATATTTCAGGGATGTCCCTAAGATGATTTCTACTGAGGACAAATCGTACCTTCCTGTTAAAAGCAAAGAGGCTGGCTTGATAGGGAATAGACAGTTCTTTTATGCCCCTAATGGATTTATTCCCTTATGTTCAGTATTTCTCAGAAAGGATGTCACTTCCTCAGAGAATTCTGCTGCTCTACATTTTAAGAATTCAAATGTTCCAGCGAAGCTCAGCTTAAATTTCAGAAGCTGATAGAGAAAATCGAAAGAAAAGGAAAAAAAAAAAGGTATCTGGTGGTTTAGAATGCTAAAATCCTTCTGACTAAAAGACAGCAGCAACCAGAAATCCAGAAACACACTGATGGAGCTAATTGTCATCTCACATTCTTTCTGGAAGTGGGTGTGTTTATGCTTTGCAGGCCTATCTTTTCACATGCAAAAGACAACACCTGAAATGTCCGTAACTTAAAAGAGTTTGCCCTGTAGTCTTAACTATCCTTCCATAAATTTAACCGACAAAAATAGTAATTAACAGAGATGTTTCATCATCTTTCCAAAATATTTTCCTCGTAAGAAGGCAACTAAGGATTGTTTTACCATTCAGTAGAAAAAGATGACTGTTTAACGTGGGTGTGTGCCAATATATGAAAACTATTATAAATTAATATTTTTGCAGTGGTCTGGAGGATCATGAACCTAAATGTTGAACACTCCCTAGCTGCAAATTGGTTCTGCCCTGAATCACTGCGCAGCCCTGCACGGAATAAATAGGTGGAGGAAAGAAAGTCAAAATGAAAATGATTTAAGCACATAAACGCTTATAATTCTGTACTATTCGAGAAGCTGTAATGTCCCAAATTAAATTTAGGACAGAGACAGACTTAGATGCACCCTTATTAAGGGGCTACCTCAGAAGACAGCACAAAAGGCAGCAGGACAGACAGGGCAGGGTGTGCAAAGCCACCAGTGGCACACTGAGTGCGCCCAGGACCAGCTCCTGTCCAGAGGGCATCTTCTGCAATTCTAAGTGGAAAATGCTTCCTGTAGCAGCCAGGCCTTCTCCATTCTTATTTACTCTAAAGGATTTAGACAAAACCAAGAATTTCTACTTCACATAAAACTGAGAGAAAACCTGGTTCACCGATAAAATCATGAAGGTGGTATAGCAAAAACAGTTTTTCTGTGTTTGAGGTAACACAACATGCATAAATAAAGTGTGGCTACCTAGCTTAAACTGGTAAGATTTTTACTGCAGTCCACATCTGGATATTTGATAATGCATGCAAATATAAGCCTTTAACATATGCCACAAGGAATTAAGTAACAACAAAACCTTGAAACTAAAATTAATATTAAAGAATGTAGAGACTTTTTTCAGGGGGGAAAAAAAAAAAGGAAAACAAAAGAAAGGTGCTAAAAATATATATTAAAAAAAGACAAATTTATGTTGATTCCTAATGAATGGGAAATCTTACCCTGTATGATACTACAGTTTGCAGAAAATTGGCACAAGACAATATTTAACCTTGGCCTAAAAGCAAGAATCACTTAATCGGTACAAATTTGTAATTGAAAGTATCAGGGTTAGGTATAAGCTTGCCAACGAACTTGTGCATTTGTGAGGGATACAAATATGTACTTTCTTTCTCATTTTGAACAGCTGCACATACATTTAACTTAGATGAAGTTTCTTTCTAAAGCTAGCCTTGGAGCTGTCAACACCACTCGGTAATGCCAGTGCTGGTGAATTCATAGCAATGGCAAAAACTAAGATACTAAAGCAAAGGCCATTTTGTTCACATTCTGAGCCATCATTTAGCTACCAGGTAAAATACCACAAGATTTGTTCACAGAAGTTAATTGGTCAGAAATGAAAAATTATCCAAGATTTATGTTCTAATTGATGTTATCTCAAAAATACTGGGTCACATATTTGTTGAAACTAAAAAGAGGATAAAACTTGAGAAAACATTAAGAGTATCCTAAAAAAAGATCGTATTGATGTTATTTTTAGCTAGCAACTTTTCTTTTTCTTAATTTCATGAGGTATCAGGAGATAGCTTCAAAAACACCATGCAATTTATCTGCACAATTTTATTCATACCTAGATTTTGATCTCCTTCCCACTATAAATTCATCCTCCAATCCCACAATGCTAGTGCAGAAACAGCATTCATATTTGGAACTGAAAACCCAAAATATGGTAGTTTCAGTAATGCTGAGGTTGTTTGTATTTGACATTTCAGAACCTTGGCCAATATACTTCAGGAAAGAAAAGAGTCTTGCATTTGACATCAGAGTGGTTGGCACACAAACAGCCACTGCAACCAGCATCATTCCCAAACAAAACTAACTGACAACAGAAAAGTGACTGATGCTAGAAAGGCACAAGAGGAGTGACACACTCAGGAGAAAAACAGAAACACCATTTTTAAAAAGTAAAAAAAGCATTCAGAGAAAACCAGAAAATGATCATCAAAGTACACCACTATGTAGGGTTAATGTGAAAATCTATCCTGAAAGAACTGGGGCACTAAGAGGAAACAAAACAAAGCAATCTGCTATCTTACTGTGTGAATAGAACCTTGACCAAAATACGCCTGAAGCACGGTTTCTAGCTCAGTAGCAACAACCCAGATCAAATCCTGATGCACACTGCCTATTCATCTGAAATACCACTACTGCAGCTGCTACATTAATCCAGCTTTTAGTACTATTTCCTTCTTCTTCTCCTACATCCTTTGCTGTGTGCAAGGCACTCCCAAAAAAGGATGTGGCCACCACGGTTAAGCCTTCAGGAAAAGAGCATTAGTGGCATTCAGATGATGTGTTTTCCTTTCTTCTGCTTTACCAGTTGCAAACATCTTAATAAAACTAACAGTAGAACAGGTCTCATTTCAAAGGCTGATCATTTAACATATACTCAAGTGCTCTTTACATTTTTGATCTTGCCAAACATGCCTTTATAAACAGGCATTGTATTACAGCAGCACTAATGATAAAATGCCGAAGTGGCATTTAGAACTTTATGAACATACGAAGCTCACTGGCAACACCACAAATCAAACAACAAAGGACCAAGAATGCACAGGGGCGCTTTTTTTTGGCTTTTTTTTTTTAATTAATATGAATAAATATGCAAGCATAATAATTTGCATATTGTTTTCAACTGCAATGCTACTATTTTCATCCCAAATATTACACCAGCACCTATTTCATCTTGGGGACACTACTGTTTGAGGATGGAAACATCACATCTGTTGCACATTACATACTAACAGTACTGAATTACAAAGATTTTGATGTGTTTGGAGGAAAAGGTAGGAGAAATCTGTTGTTCTGGAAAGAGTTACTACTCTATATGCAGATTTACTGGGTAAAAGACCTGGCAACAGTAGATAGTGTCTCACCAATTTACCCACAAACACATTTTAAGAATTAGATCGAAATTAAACTGAATGCAAAAACCCTTCACACCAGGTCCTAAGCAAAAAAAAAAAAAAAACCAAGAAAAGGCAGAAATAACACAGGTCAAATCTTCAATACTCAAGGAAAGTACTCTGGGTTTTTCCATGAGACATTATCACACAAAGCTCTCCTTAGCAAGTAGAAACAGTTCTTCAGCAAAACCAGCAGACTTCAAAATATTCCAAAGGAGCGATCTGCAGTTTAGCACCACCCCATCTACAGCTCTCTCATTAGAAGCCAGAATTGCAAAGGAAATAAAACACAACCCAGTAACACACCAAAACCAACCACAATACACCTTTTGGACAAAAAAAACCCCTAACACCTCCCCCCACACACTTTTTTGCAGTGAAGCAGCCAAGTGGGAACAGTAAAAGAAAGCACGGTTAGTACAGACTCTAATTAAGGGCAGTAGATGGATGTATCAAACGAGCTCATTCTGCCAACTTAATGATTCAGCTTACAAAACCAGGAGTTTTCCTCCTGACTTCTGTCAGAGTCAAGTACATCTGTTGAGTGCATTTGAAGATTCTGCCTCTTGTAAGATAATCTTTTCCTCTGCATACAAGAATTACCATGGAGTTCAGCAGAGAATGATACATCAAAGAAAAGATGATGCTAGTTTTGTGGAAAAATCAATCATGGTCTCCAAAAAAGCTAAACACAAATGACTTACTATTTTTCTTTGAACACAGTATTTTTTTATATATATACACACACACCCCAAGGTAAAGATTAGTAACACAATTTAAGTACTTCCATTCATTTAGCTGCCCTCACTTTGTTTTAAAGATGATATCCTTAAGTCCAAAAGAAAATGCTGAAAAAAAATTCAAAGTAGACAGTGGTGTGTTTTCAGCTTCAGTATAAATCAAACAGATTAATGAAGAAACAGAATTTGACCTTTCAATAAACCTGTTCAAAGTTGATCACATTTCACAAACAGGTTTCCAGTTTTGCTTTTATAAATTATGGATCATTAACTCTCAAACACACCACTGTGCAAGGTTCATGAGATGCATTCAGAGGTTCATTCACGTCTCTGATGATACGGTACAAGTTTAGCAACAGCTCCAATAACCACAACATGTGAGCAGGTTGGTTCTGTTTTGCTTACTATCACAGCAAGTACTCATTACCAACTTAAACTCTTTAACAGGAACTAGTTCCACTCCACCAAGTAACTCTCCACAACTCCAATAGGAATTTGGAGCTCAAATTACTTACCTGTGAACATAATGCAACTGATGAACTGAATCGATGGCTATCACCATTTCAGCCAAATAAAAACGAGCCATATCTTCAGGGAGTCTGTCCTCAAACTTGCTGAGTAATGTAAGCAGGTCTCCTCCAACATAGTAATCCATAACCAGGTACTATGGAGTGGGAATGATAAGAAAACAGAGTGTGGGGGGAAAAAAAAAATCACAATTTATTGAGTGAATAAGAGACTACATACTAATTGAAGCATAAAAATTAATTCACTGCAAAAATTATTATGGATATTAAAAAAACTAAACAAGATGCTTAGATGCTCTGAAAACAGTAGTCAGTTCAGCTGCAGTTTAACATTTAGCCTCCTTGAGCATTTTTCATATTTATACCTCCCCAAACACAGTAAATCTCATGACAAAATAGTATCAACTTCATCCACAGTCCCATCACAAGACATGAAATATTTAGATCCTCTGGATTTCCTCATGAAAACAATACTCTTTGCTAGAATGCAAAAGGAGTAAAGGATTCAAGCACAGACCTATAAAAATGAAACAAGTGTGTTAATTTGTAATGTCATTTATGTTGCCCTAATTTCCCAGACTTTCCCTTCCCTTTTTTCCTATCATCTTCTTTTCCCATTGAATAAATGACTTTGGAGAGCAAAGTTTTTAGACTATTCAGATTAAGACAAAGTCTGAGAGACTTCCAGTGACCCACAGCATAGTTCCAGAAACTGTTGACATTACACATGACACATGACCTGGCAACATAAAATACAACATGTCACCTTCTCTAATGAAAAGGATGGAGAAAAATATTGATTTTTCATGTATTAATGAAACACAAAACTTGCCAGCCATGAAAGTGGGTTCAAAGACTTTAAAGAACTAACAGCCTTTCTGCATTTTACTGTATTTACAGAATTAAATGCCACTTCTTTTAGCAACATAGTTAAAATGACTGTAAAAAGTGAAACTTAAGTGTGAAACTCAGCATTAATATATTTTAGCTTAGTTTAGTTTGTTTTTAATTATGAAACAGTGCTTGAAAGGGCAAATGGGGGAAAGAAAAAAAATCTAATTATAGGTAACAAACTAATTATAAGCATTCCAATTTAACATGCACTGCTAAGACATTACTTTCAAACATCTTTGTGGACAGGTTAATTAGAATCACAGAATATCCTGAGCTGGAAGGGACCCACAAGGATCATCCAAGTCCAGCTCCTGGCCCTACGCAGGACAGCCCCAAGAATCAAATCACTTCCCTAAGAATAAATTTCCACTGGAGTATCTGAAAGTTTTTGCTTAGAGCTCCAGTCTGTTTCCAGGAAGGCAGCCTATCTGCATCTGAAGCAGTGACTCTTAACAAGACCATAAATAATAAAAAATATTAAAGATGTAATAATGCATACCCCCACTTTGTTACTTTAAAATTCTGAAAACGCAACCTAAAGTGACTCTTTATATTAGCTCCCCTAACTTGTTTGCCTTTCCCATTTTCAGGAAAAGACACTAAAATATGAGGAAAAATATCTGCAAATTTAAACCAGCTCTAGGGAAGATGAGGGGCAGGCAGAAATCTTACACCTGTTTCTTTTCCCTCATATTTTCCATAACCATAAAGGTGATGAACAAAGACTTTAACAGCTTGATACAGAATAACATGGCCATCCTCATTGATTCCAAGTGCATAAGAAAGCATAAAAGGCTTTTCCACAAGATTTTAAATGTGTTGACAGCCAAATTTTCATCTGTTGCTTTGTGACAGGAATAATAAACTTCTTAAATTATGCTCACAATCCTTACAGAAGATAAATGTCTTCTATTCAATGTTGCTCCTATGCTCCTTCTGGAACAAGACTGATCGTATTCGTTTCTTTTCTTTTACAGTTTTAGAAAATGCATTAAGCCTTTGGAACTTCAGATATCAATTATTAACTGATGCGTTGTACAGACATCTCCAAGAGCTGAACTTATTGCTTTGAAATTATACTGAACAAAAACCTCTTCAGATTCTCCTAACTGATATGGGATCTCTACACTCATTTTCAGCACTTTTAGAACCTCTGCAACTCAGCTACTGGATATACCAAAATAATGGAATTTGGGCTCTTACAACAGGGGCTTCTGCACCTCCTACTTTGCAAGGGCAACATAGTAGCCTAATGACATGGAAACCTTCAACTCCTTGAAAAAGCCAACACTTAAACTGTAACTCAGGGCATTAAGTTGTGCAAATGAAGTTGAATACATGCATAGGAATGACAGCTAAATCTAACAATTAAATTTTAAATTAAAAAATTCCATCAAATAGCCAATGTCAAATATCCATGTCCTTAAAAAAAAAAGTTTAGGTTTTTTTTATGCTTTAAAAATACTTTCTAAATGTACATAATCATCCAAATCTATCCAAGTCTCAAATACTTCTCAAAATACTACTGTACTACAGC
The DNA here is from genome assembly GCA_013397775.1 of Eulacestoma nigropectus. Classification (NCBI taxonomy): domain Eukaryota; kingdom Metazoa; phylum Chordata; class Aves; order Passeriformes; genus Eulacestoma; species Eulacestoma nigropectus. The sequence continues at coordinate 543,990 of VZTE01006171.1, forward strand.
CCCATCTTTCCAAGAGAAAGAAGAAGCATAGATTTAAGACCACTAAATTCTAGTAACTAGTGGAAGCTTAACACAGGCATTTAATCCTAAATCACAGCTTCATTTCATAGAAGGGACCTCTTGAGACTTCATCTGCTCAAGTAGGGTCAGCTAGAAAAGGCTAATGTTGACTGTCTCCAGCTGAGGTTTGAGGATCTCCCAATAAAGAAGGGTTTTCTTGTGTTCTGATGCAACTCCATGTATTTCAGGTTGTGTGCACTGGCTCCTGTCCTCTCACCAGGCACTACTGAGAGGATTCCGGCTCCCTTGTCTTGATTCCCTCCATCGGGTATTTATACACACTGATGATAACCCCCCTCTCAATCCTACATTTATTTGGGCTGAAGAATCCCAGCCCTCCTTACAGGAAGGATGCCCCAGTGTCTCAATCACCTTTCTGGCCTCACAATGTACTTGCTCCAGCAGTTCCATCTCTCTTTTGCCCTGGGGAGCTCAGACCTGGACACAGCACTTCAGGTGCAGCTGGGGCAGGGCTGAGCAGAGAGGAAGGACCTCCCCTGACCTGCTGGCAACACTTTTCCTTGCAGCCCAGAATACTCCTGGCCTATTTTGCTGCAAGGGTGTGTTGCTGGCTCACGGTTAAGCTTGTTATCCCCCAGGACCTCAAACAAAGCTGCTTTCCAGTCACCTGGCCCCCAGCATGTACTGGGTTTGTTTTATTCCACCCCACGTGCCTTTCTCTTTGCTAAATTTCTTGATATTTCACTCTATCCAGTTCTCCAGTCTGTCGAGATCCACCTCAAGGCAAACAACAGTCACTGCACAACCACATCTACTGCTCAATCTACACAGATATTTTTTTTTAAAGGCTACTTCCGTTACACATGACTTTAATAAAAAGTGTACAGAGAACTAGTGATGATACAAACTCCCAGTATTACTGATACTTTGCCCAGCAGGCTGCAAAACTAGCTTGTCACCAGACTATCAAAGATGAAGAACAGAACCTGCTCTGTGCTCAGTGAAAACAAGGAAACTGGCAAGAATAAAACAAATTCTAGCAGGCTGTTGTGGAATATACAATATTTTCCTTGAAATGTTGTTAATGATAAGATCAGAATTACACAGTATTTTTACTGTCCACATTAACAAAGCAGGAAGCTGGCTGGGAGGTATTTAAGTCAACAGTTAGACCCACAAATGCAGAGCCCAGTTTCTATACAAATCTACCAAAATCCGTGGATCCCCAAGCATCTGAGCTAAAGAACGAAGTGCAATATAATGGTAAAAACCACTGCAAGTTTGCCAGAGTTCCATGTTTAGCACTTTGTCTATTGGACAGACTGGGAGGAAAAAATTACTGTGGCTGTATAGTAGATTTTTAAGAAATTATTAGAATTGCTAATGATAGAGAATCCAAAGCACAAAGCAAAAAAACCTAAATAATCAAAAGCCATCGATGTGTAGTTGTTTACTTTTTCAGGCATAAATATTACCAAAACTGTATCACAATCAAAACGTTTTTAAGTGGGAAAGATTTTACAGCAAATTGGCCACTATTACTCATATTAGCTTCTTTCTGCAAGTCATTCAAAATACTCAAAAATTAAATAACATAAAAGAGACACTTTAATCTACAGCCACAGCTTCCAACTCTTATTTATGAGCATTTAGTGGCATTCTTCCATGCTGCAATAACATTTTATTGTTTTGTGACAGCTTACTGAGTTTAAGTCCTCAAAATAGTAAGTTGTTTCAAAACAGGGCTACTCCCTATTTCTCTGTGTAAAACAATAATCAGCACTGTTAATCATAAGAAATTGAAGTAAAATAGAAAATCTATGTTAGTAAGTGCACTTTTAATTTTATGAATCCAATTAAACTAGAATGACAAATTATAAGAAAGAGTATGCAGATAGACCAAGGTTTTATCAACAAATGCAAAGTGGTTTAGAAAAGAAAGCTGCCTTCCTGAGGTATTTATAGCAAAACTTTCCAAGTTTCTGACCAGTCTCCACCCTTCAGAATCTTAAGCACAAAATCACAGATCCTCACATGGTCTGTATGGTCAAGAACAGAAAATTAACAAATAAACTACTTTTCTGCCTCAAACCACAACTAAGACTCTGCATTTCCACCCATATATATATACATATTAAAGCAACACTCACTAAATAGTTTTCATCCTGGAATGCATAATGTAATGTTGTGATCCACTGGTTATCTCCATTCACTAACACATCTCTCTCTTCTCGAAAACAGGCTGTCTGAAGGGGAGAAAAACAATTATAGGCTTTAAGTAAAATATATAAAAAAAACATTTAGCAAGATGACTGTGTTTTGACATTATATTTGGGGGAAAAAAAAGCAAAAATACCTCTCAGTTAAAATGCAATTTATTACAGTATCCAAACATGACAAAATATTAAAAAAAAACAGATAAGAGCCCACCTTCTTCAAATTTAAACAGTTATACTTGTCTGTACTGTTAAGTGAGGCAAAGGCATAAATAATCTGCTGCTTCCCATTGTCTAAAATGTCAAAATCTTGAAGTATCAATAATGACAGAATAGCAATGTATGATTAAGAAAAGCAATAAATAATGGCATTAGACAACTGTAACTGCACTAAGAGTCAGAGAGCTGGAATCTGGAGTCTCGTGATATTGTTTTATCTCATCATGCTGTTATCCTAATTTTATAACTGAGTTTTCATATAAGCAAGGTTCTTTTCATTTGAAAGTAGCTGCCAATAACTCCATGTAGTCATCACTTGATAATAACTAACCACTTGGGGTATTCTCCACACCCCTTGCTCAGGAAAAGCAGGGAGAAGTGAATATTGCTCTTGCCAGATATAAGCTGTTGATCAGACATCCCAAGACGTTTCCCCTCAATATATTGGAAAGAAAAACAGGAGGCAAGAGATGCCTTCGTATCAAGTGGAACAGAGGAAGAACAAGAATTGCCAACAAATGTTTTAATTGTGGAACACGTTTGTACAAGACAAAAGAAGATAAAATGTGAAGAAAATAAGCAAGTGCAAAGCAGCAAGGCATTTAATCCAATGAAGGTCTTGCAACTTGCCCTGAGTAGTGGAAAAAGTACCTCAGCAGAAACAACTTTGCAGAAAGACAGACAAAAATGACCAAACAGATGAAAAGCCAAAAAAGAAACTATAGCAAAGAAATTGCTATAGTGAGTTCTGAAGTGAATATCACAAAAAAACAAAAGGTACCAAATAACAAAGCCAATGCACAATTTTGTTCAGAAAAAAAGATCTAAAAGTGCAGAGGAAAGAATAATATTGTACGGGCTCTATTTAGAAGGCAGATGGAGAGTTTAAGAAAAACACAGACCCAGCACACTCTGCTCTTCACAAAGATGTTTCATTTTTAACCTTGCTCTGTCTCTTCCATCTTCAAGACAGCTAAGTTTAAAGGAAATTGAAGCCTTTGCTTTTTATTTTTTCAGTTTGATTTCCAAATCCAATAGGAAAACACCAGAACTCTGGCATGGCTTTTGCTGGCTGTGAGATTTGGAAAGTGAAGAATGAAAAGTGAAATATCATTTGAGATTGAGTTATGCACAAGAATACATGCAGCAAAAACAGAGCAGCAAGTAAGTCCCTCCTCCAAGCAAATAAACCATCACAAGACCTTTTTTCGGTGAATACAGTGAGTAAGAACAATGCAGACCAGGAAAAATAAAGATGACATACTTTAATCGTTGCACAATGCATGAGATAAATCAGTGAAATTTTGAGAAAATAGCAAGACATACTTAAAACAAATACCTTCAAAGGTTATTGAATGAAAAATAGACTTGAGGTAGGAGAACAAGTATGGATCATCTTCAGAAGGAAGAAAAGCTGTTTGATGCTTCAGCTTGATTTTTTTCCTTCCTTCTTTGTAAACTCTTGACATATTTCAGAGAGAGATAACTATGAACTCTTTGTTTTCACAAGGATAAATAACAGGTAGTTTCTCTACTTGTTATGACACAATTCATAGGATTAGTTACTAGAGAGTTTATATAATTCCACTTGTTTTTGCCATGATTTGACAGAAGACCATGCATTCCTTGAGCACTCCAGACACCCACCGCCGGGCAGCATGCCTAGAGCTGAAGCAACAGCTACTACCACAGTAGATCACAGCTGAGACAGCAACAGCCAGAGTTGAAGTGGTAGAAAAAAATTCAACAACAACAAAAAGAGACAGTAGCAGTGGTTCTTTTAATTACTGTAACATCGCTCAATTAGGCTTTTGTAAAATGAAGCCTTTTTTTGTGCCGTCCATTATTGCAGCATTACACTTCATCTTCCCCAGGCAGTCTCCTTCAACTGTTGGCAGAGACCTCCAGAGGTCATCTGATCCAACTCTCTGTCACAGCAAAGCCATGTCACTGCTATGGTTGTATCTCTCCTGTTATCCTGGCCTTCAAGCAGCAAAGAATGTGACCTGCTCTGCTGTTCGGTGCTCATGTCCTCACAGCTCAGAGTCAGCACCTCCTGGGGGTGCTGACTGCTGCCGTGCTGTACAATGATTGTCCTGGTCCCTCCCGAGCCTCATCTGGCACCAGTGTGGCACACGTGTAACTCTAAGTGACTGTCAACGCTCAGGGTAACAGGTCTGGGAGTGTAACAGCAAGATGTCACACACTTCCAGGTACTCCTTGTATCAGTAACGTTCCCAGTTCTACATCCCACCTCAACAGTGACAAGTATTTGGAAAATTCATGCTCTGTATTATACAAAGAAGAACACCAGCTTTGCAACCTGTACAGTTTTCTCTTAATGAAGTTTTTGCACTCAGAGCTTGCAGTCGTCAACCTTAATCTGGCATTCTCAAGACTCTTCTGAGTACATACTCCCTTTTTGCTTTTACAAATGACTCCCACTTCCCACACTGTTGATACAGAGATACATGAACACAGATTTATCTATATGCTTGTCTTGTGTTTTTGGACTGTGCGATTTCCCTGTGCATCTCAGTGTTAGTGCAGCACACTGCGAACAGAGCCAAAATGGGTCATTTTCCCCAGCAGTAGTAAGAAGTGCATTCATGAACATTTAAAAATGACAGGTTACAGTTGCTGAAGGTCATGCTTTATAATGCATTTTCATTCCAGATGGTTCTCTTTCCACTATATACCCATGGGTTACAAATACATGGAAAAACATAGCTGTAATTCTTTTTAGGCTAACGGTTCAGACTTTCAGAAATTCAGCTAGACCCATGGGAGGAGTATTTTTAATACCTTGCATAGAGAAAAATTTTTGAAACCTATTTATAACTGTATGTTAACGAAAAGGAACAGTTTTCAAACTCACTTTAAAAGGGTACATTTAAAAATAGAGTGGAGCTTTATTCCTGGTCTTTTCTTTTTCACTGAAATAATAAAACCTACAGTAATGACATTTGTCTTGGAGAGAAATACCTCTTTGTGTCAAGACTAATGCCAGATTGCTCAGTATCTGAATGATTTCTGGATAAAAAGGAAACACATTGTGTACATCTAACCCCAATCTGCAAGCCATTTATACTTCTTAATGTGATAACATTTTCATTAAAAGAGACAGGATGTGCACACATCAGAAATTGGCTTTAATTTGTCTGAATGCATTTTTTTTTAAGTGTGATGGTTTCCCATTGATCTCATTTCCTACCAAGATGTAATTAAAACATAAATGCGGAAATCAGAATAAACTTGGAAGCAGCTTAACAGCAAGGCAGCCTGAGAGCAGCGAAGTTGAGGTCTCAAATAAAAACTATGTATTTATGAATGTATTTTTAGTATGCACCGATGAAGAATTTCAAAGCAAATTAGAAAGTCAGATACATGTTCTATCTAAAATTAATACACAAGTATTCAGGTGTAGACTGCATTTTATAAGCTTCCTTTCAAAGGAATCCAGGGAAATATATCAAGGACTTTATGAAGAGGAGAGTTGTATAATAAAAGGAGGCAGCTAAGGCAAAAGCAAGGCTGCTAAAAGAGCTGTTCCACCTTTTTCACACACAAAATGGATGCCAGCTTTAATGAAGAACTTTTTATCCCATATTTTTGCAGATGAACATTTTTAGGAAACATGCGCTCAAATTAATTTGAAACTTTTATCTTTCTGATTTTTCAGTCTACTAACTGGGCCTTGACTAAGTTCTAACTACTGATAAACTAATAGGCTTGATGAGCTATAGCTCAGCAATTACCTTTTTATAGCTCAGTAACTACCTTCCATCATGGAAAATACTTGCTAAAGACTACATTCCCAACAGGAACAAATGCACTAAAGATCGCTTGTGTAGTCGGTAATTCTTGGGCAATTACAGAAAAGGCCTAATGTCAAAAACATCCAGCCCCACATAAGTTAAGATCCAGGCCATTTTAACCCCTCTGATGAATTGCTTTAAGGTAATTTAGTATTAATCTTTTACTGTCAGCAAATAGTGAAGCACCTCCTCCAGCCATCTAATACACACGGAGCCTTGTGGACAGAGAAATGACAATTCAGCAGAGTAAGAGGGGGCACAATCACAGAAAACATTACTGTAATCTTACTTCAGCTCTCTTCAGCATCTCCCACTTATTAAGTATCTTCATGGCAAAAACCTTATCTGCATTTTTCAGTTTTACTACTGCAACCTGGAAAACAGAAATGGAAGATAAATAAGTTACAACACGGAAATGCAGCCTGTTTTCATTTTTACGTAACCTTGCAGTTTTGGAAGTTTTTTCCTGAGTGTTCTGGACACATTTTTACTATGCACACAATACCACACCATCAAGAGAGAAACACCTCAACAACACAGGAAAATTCCAAGTCTATTTTAAGCTTTCATTATGTATCACACTTTCCCTACATATAATTTTTCTAGGTGACCATCAATGTAAAACTGGTATTTCTGACCATCACAATGCTTGCTCTTTCATACTGTCATGAAACTCTCCGGCCCTATGCTTTATATTCCTGGGCTTCAGTCCTACACACTAATTTAAACTACAGAGCCCTCAAGAAAAGGTAATGGCATAGCAGATTCTAAGTCAAGATAAAGTAATGTCCTTTTGGTTTTAAACACACATAAAACTGTAGATTTGCCATAAAACAACTTCCACTCTTGTCTGAAATAATGCACTAGATTTTCTTCAAAGATAGTATGACTTCACATTTTTCCACCTGAAGTTCAACGAGCTCTTTATCACGTCTGTTGTAAGCAGCAGGGAAACAGCAAAATGCACAATTTCTAGAGAAGTAAAACTTAACAAAACAAGCCTGCACAGCAGCCCCTCCTCCCCTCATAGCTTCTGAAACATTAGATGCCACAGGCCTCTGTAATAATAAATTAACAAAGTTCACTGACACCATCCTTTTCTGAGAATATTAGTTTTGTTTAGCTATAATATAAGCTAACATAGAATATTTTTAGGAAAGAGGGAGGGAAGAAGTTTACACAAACTTGTTTCCACAGTTCAGGCTTCCCTGGGTACGGAAAGCTCAGGGTCTTAACCAAAATGAGTATGAAAGTGTCACTTACTCAAAGCTGCTGATCCCAACTAGACCAGCATCATCATCCCAACTATAGAGAAGTTCAACAACCACTACATTTTAACAGCCAGTCCCCAACTATCCTGTTGTGCCTCTTCCCTTTCAAAGAAATCTTAAGGCTAAAGCAGATAGAAGTTTATTTCTGAGCGCATCTGGTTACAAACCAACATGCTGTCACACAGATTATCATCATCTTCATCCTGCAGGCCAGTGACAAAAAAATACGAAGGCTGAATCCTACATTCCTTTCACCTCTTTCATAATCAGTAAACCAGGAAAGTGCGAAGACAGTGATAACAGAAAATAAAATACAGGATCAGACAGCTTGAAGAAAGTGTCATGCAAACCTCTTTCAACCATCTTCAAATGTGTCATCAGCTGCAACAGCTTCACCAACGAGGCAAAAGCGCAGGTTAAAGGATTGCAATACTCTGATGTCTAAACCAACATGTATCTCACAAGTGTAGCTCTTGCCTAGCTATAGATTCACAGACCAAGCAGCTGTCGCTTCCCGTATGTGCATTATCAGCCCTGCTCTTGACACTGCTGCCTTCTGGGATGCAGGGGGAGGGAGTGGCGGGGAGATAAAAAGAGGAGATAAGACAGAAAGGTACTATATCTATTTGTTTAAACTAGTTTATGGACTGAAATTTTTAAAGGTTACTTCACGCATGAGGTTCAAGTTCAGATTTGGAATCCCTCAAGGAACTTCCAGATTTGAAATACAAAAATGGATTATCCTTTAGCCTATAATATAATAATTTTAATTCATAAGGAATGTGTGCTCTGCTGTGCATGGTAACCCAAGACTGAGAATCACAATTTTTTTTTTTGAGGGAAAGATGAATCCTTTGCAGTGATACATAGCCTGGAGTGTGGATTTGATCTTGATTATCCTTTTGCTTTACTAGCTAAATCTCAGAAGCTCTGGTAAGCCATTATCTGTATCAATTTCTAATGAGAAATGGCAGGAGGAGAGAGCCTTAACATTACACCTAGTCAGCCTTCAAACTGTATCCTACATAACTTGGGTGACAGGGACATCCCCAATGATGCAACCTGTTGGTTGAAGCTACAATATAGTTCTGCCCTAAAGACCTTTAAGGGTTTTGGGACTCTTGCAGGGAAAAATTAAAAGGCTGCTGCTAGAGATGAGTAGCTGCTGCTGCCCAGCATGGAAAGTAAGTTTTCCCCACCATTAACCATTGTAGTAGAGGCAGACAAAGGCATAAGACAACACAAGTATTTCAAAGCCAATTTCAGGATTTCATTTCTTGCCTGTACCATGCTCAGTGCAAGGCTGTGTTATCCTGCGAAGGACCCAGTTATTGAAAGATACACAGCAACTGCACAGCTGCCTAAATTTGAGTCTCCTATTCAGCATTCACTTGGACACAACTGCAAGAGCTACAGCACCGCCTTTGGTGAAGATTTGGAACACAGGCCTTCTGTGGCATGAACAAGGGCTTGGTACCTTCTGCAAATGTGTAACAGCATTGAAGAGTGACTAAAGAACAAAAATAGACTTGTGTTTACCAGCTGTGTTTACAATCAGTCAGAAGCTTTTAGTCTGTGAAAGCCATTAATGTTATTCCATATCAATAAACACCACACACAAAAGATCACAGACATCATCATCAGCTTTCTGCAATCACAGCATGTTTTTAGGGGTGTCTCAGTGCTTTGTGAAAGTAAATTCTAAAATGCTTATTCCAAGACTGTGAAAGTAAAACCTGACACTTCAGCAATGAGCAGACCAATGCAGTTTCTAATTGTAAGAAAAAAATTCTGAATCATGATTACAAACCCAGGCATACATATACATATACACAGAGTATTTACTACCTACACAAAGACACAAATACACACAGAGTTTTGTTTTGATCTTTTCCTTTCCCCAGTGAAGCTGTCGAAGAGCGAAGAAAGGTTAATCATTCCTGTCCTACTGATCCTGAAGTGTCTTGCTACTGGAACTTCTTAAAATTAGACTTTTTAAAGGTTGGGGTTTTTTTAAGTTTAATTTTCCTGTGAGCAGCCCAAAAAAACATGATTGGTATGTGCTGATGTAAACATCTTGGTTTAGTAAGAAATGGAGATTTTTCCCATTCTTCCAACCATTTTCAATATTTCCCACAAACAGCAGTATAGTTTGGCATTCTGTCAGACACCTTCTGCCCCAAGCTTGACTACTTGTCTCTATGGTATTCGTCTGCACTTTTCCTTTGCTTAAAAAGCAATAGCCTTATACAGAAAAAAACTAGAATAGAAGCTGTTAAAATTGAAATAATAAGAAAAAGAAAAATAAAAGTAGAAAAGAAGCTTCAGCATTGGTTTTCTTGTCCAGCAAGAACAAGCAGACAGGAAAGAATGTTACTTTTCATAACTATGACAAAATTTAGGAGTAACTAGCTCGTTCTCAAGCAACAAAATTCATCCTCTTCAAAACATCAACAGTTTAACAACCTAATATGCTCTAGCATAAGCATGCACTGAATTTTTTTTTAAGCTATAATAGATTCAACTGAAAATTCTGGTATTAGACAGAACTTTCACTAAGCTGCTCTTTTATACTGCTGAGGGACACCACCAAGAGCTGTTGCCCAATTGCTTCACCTTTCCTAGCAGCGTTTTTCAACTCCCAAGTTTAAAGTCTTCTTGTTTTGAGTTAGGTTTTTCAAACCTTGCTGCTCAAAGCCAGCACAATGAAACACTTGAAGCCCACAGCATTAATTTTACCGTGATAATCCTGCTCCGCCCCCAAGCAAAACATCTGTGTTTTCTAAAGACAGCACTCTCACATAAAATTGTAAATAAGTACATGTATGCATGCAGAGGGAAGGGCATGTGAATAATTTGACAAAAAGGAAGCCTTCTCAGAAGGCAAAAAAAAGGGTAAGGGGAAAAACAAAACTAGGAACAATGAACTCTTACAGTTATAAGCAGTAACTACTTTAAACTACTTTTTGTCTACATTAAACTTGTAAAAACAAAGTGGGAAATATTTCTTGACTATGCAAATTGAAGAAATTGAGTAGTGTAAAATCAAAATAAGAACAAGCCTGAGACTGTGCCAAAGAAAACTTGCACTAACTTTGTAGTCTACAGAATTTCAGAATTATGTTGATTCAGGAGACAAAAATTACCCCTCCCAGTAACCTAGAGCAACCTTGGTCTCATTTATAGTTTGCTGGGAAGAAAATACATTCTTTCAGATTTCTTAATCTGTCTCAGTAAATACAAGTATTGTGCAATTTAATATTAATATAGTTTTTTGTGATTTAAGTAGCAGTAAAATTTGGTGGTCCTTTTTTCAATCTTGTTCAGATATTTACTGGTTATTTTACAGGAAAATTAGCAATTTCATACAGAACTTGTTTTCTTAGACAAATGTCTGGGTAGGACATGTCTTTGCTAAGCTAGCAAGACATATATCCTTCCAAATATTTATTAAGCCCTCCTTCAAGAACATAAAAAAACAAACATCTTCACTGAAAGAACTTCAGTTTTCCCCTTACTGAAGATTTTGACAATTAATAGAGTCATGCTGTCTTCCTCAGATAAGGAATTAAAAAGAAACACTGTTCCTAGAAGAGGAGAACTAACCAATTACACAGACTGTCCCCAGAAGAGGATGGGGAAAGTTACATGCTCACTGTTCATGGGATGATTCACCACAAAGAACTTCCTGAGAAAGAACTACGGTTTCTTTGTGGTTTAGCTGCTGTGGACTTTGATGCTGATTTAGCAGACAAAAATGACTTCTTTTAAAAGCACAATATAAGGCAGGTTTCGCGTATGATCCTTCTGACAAAAAAAGCACCAACATCAGCGATTTTTGTTATATTTAACACAATCTGTACATGAACTCAGCTGCCTGCAACTCCTATGGTAGCACTGACCAGGGCTAATCTTTTAAGCAGAAGTGTTTACATCAAAATGGAGATTGCAACATTCTCTGTGGCAGAGGTTTAGACTGAAGATAAATTATCCATGAGTAACTTCAGCCTTCAGTCTCCTTTATAAAGAAGCTTTACTCCAGACGGAGCAAAACCAAGAGCAATAAAGCAGCTAAATAAATACTAATTTTTTTGTTATTTTTACAGCTGCCCTATGATTATATCTGCACATAGGGATCGAAGTATGTAGTGACACACACTACAGTAAAAATTCCTCTTCCTTACACAGTACCTATAGGAGTCTACTCTTCCACAATCACAGACTAGCAAAGACTGATTTTCACACAAGATGCAAACATGCAAGTGAACCTGAGAACAACTCTTCTCTGTCACATGCCAGAGCCTCCAGAAATCCTCTCCTATCAAAGAGAACGTCCATGTCCAAAGGCAAGGAAGACTTTGATCAGAATATCTTTTTCTTATTCTTTGGGTTTCACTTCACATGTATTTTCAGGCAGTATGGAATACCTCCTGCAGAAGCTTTACACGCTATCCACATCTGCAGTGTATTTGGCTATGAAAAATTCAAGGCACTTTTGTACATTAGACTGCTCTTCCTACAGTGTCCTGCATGAAAAACAAAGCTCGTGCACCCAAAAGAATTAAGAAAAATGGGGCAGAAAGCTAACATTTGTAATTTAACGTTTCCTCAACCTAGTGATCAACAGACTTGTTTGGCAACTTCAAATAAGAGAGAGCTTCATCAGGAGCAGCAAAAAATTGTATGCTTTCATAGCAGTAGGTGACTACTGAAAAGGAAAATAACATTTGCTAAAGTCCTTAAAAGAAATACAGGAAAATATTCAAACATCCATTAAAACAGGAGATGAAATGACAGAAAAAGAGAGATTTTTCTATATTATTGGAATGTCAGTATCAATATTTGGCTATTTAAGCTGCTGAAAACTACTTTGAGACTCTATAGTTATTAGGAAAATTAGCAATTATTAGATCTCTGTACCACCAGTAACTCATTGGCCACCTCCTGACCAGAAAGACTTAGTCAAGCAAATGATTGATCCTCAGACAGTTGAAACATGGTCTCTTAATCCATGTGAACCTGCCTTCTCTCAAAATTCACAAGACTCAAAAAAGAGCTGTCAAAGAATGTATAAAACACGACGTACTTGCATCAAACATTAGGTGGGCCTATAATATCCATCATGGCTAAATAATGTAAAAACCTCTACATCGGTGTATTGTTATTAACAGTCTCTCCTCACTGCTGCAGGTTTGCAAGAGAATTACTCAAACCCTTCCACCTCCTTCTCACACATACCTCCCCAAAGGCTCCTCGACCAATCACCTTCAGAATCTCAAAATCTTCTTTATGTAGTCGCATCTGTTTCACTTTAGATGTAAAAGGTTTGGCTGAAACAAAGGGGAAAAAAAAGAATCATTTAAAAAAACCCAAAAAACAACCTACGGAAAAATCAAAAAACAAGGTAACAGTAACACAAAATAGATTAAATCAGAGCCCTAAAAACAATGGATTTGCTTATATACCTATATATCCTAAAGGAATATAATGAAGTTTAAAGCTAGAAATAATGAAGTAAGAACTAAGTCAAAACTGCTGTGAGAAAAAGGTTTATGAAGTAAGCTTGCTTTTGCCTTTTTTTAATTTAAAAAAAATGGAGTCAAGCTGACTATATTTTTCCACAGCTTTTGAGTTCACAGACATGCATTGCATCTGTGCTATATAACTCTGGTTGCAAAAGCAAAGCATAATATAATGAGCTCACTTTGGACAATATTAATTTATTTGCTGATCAGCCAAACAATACTGTATTCAATACAAAATTAAAATGGTGATGAATGGTAAGTGGAAGGGCAGTATTACTGGCCTACACAATGTATTATGCAATGTTTTTTGAAAACTACTTCTTCAACATAGGTAACACTTAATAGTCAGTTCTTGGCTTTTGGAAGGAAGAACAGTTGCACTCAAGACATTATTAACACATTCACCAAAAAAGCTGAATCTATTTTCAAGTTAAGCTTCATTTCCTTCTTCTTTTCCCCCTCTTTTACAATATATTTGAAAGCAGTAAGCAAAATAACATATTGTATTCCAGACAGGTAAAATCCCAGCACTGCTTGCAGTAAAACAGCCTCAGGAGGATTATTCCCCTCTTTCAGCCACATATAGCACTACAGTACAACCAACCAGTCCTGGTTCATTAATACATCCTCTGTGCATGCATGCAAAACACCCAAGTTACTGATAACTCTACATCAAAATATATACAGCACAACCCTTGGTAAAAAAAAGAAAAAAAATTAAAACTTGAAGTAATTCAGCAGGAAAAGGAGATCTTTATAAAATTATTGTTTTAAAAGCATGTTCAATACTTTACACAAATGAAATCCTATTACTAAAATAGAAACTTCAGTAAATAAGGTTCATAAAAGAAGGTTGTATAATCCGTACTCAGATGGGTCTCAGAAACATGAAGTTAAATTTCTGGCTCGAAGGCAGTCTAGCTCAATGATCTCAAACAAGCAACTAGAGATACTGCACCCAGTTTCACATCTATGAAACAGGGACAGTATTTTTGTAACAGACAAGGCACTGACCATCACATTCCTGAATCACAAGAAAACCAAAAAAGCACATTGTAAAGACACCATTTTACAAGGCCCATAAAAACCTTATTAGCTTATGCTTTCAGGGTACAGGGGCCCATCTATGTCCATTTCTCTCTCTACAGAGGCTGATGGAATCAGTGCAGCTTTATTTGCAGGGAAGAGTTGTAACAGGCATCATATTGCAGAACAATTTGTTCAAAATAACACTTCTAAACAGAAATGGGGAACAGTTTTCAAAAGCTCCAAAAGCAAATGACCCTAAGTAACAACCAAGTTAAATATACCTAGACAACATGTAAGAAACCAAATTTGGGTTCTCCTAGAATCCAGTATTTTCTCTTTCTAATGATATGAAATAATCCTGATAAAAAACCATCATATTAATCAACTCAATATAGAATTTTAATATAAACAGGCAGCCCTTCAAAGCACTACAGCATTCTTGTCCAAAAGCCTACTGCTTTCTATTCAGCAAAGCAATTCTATAAACTGAGTCAAGGCACAAGCTACCTGTAATATTAACACCTAAAAAACCCCAGAAAACTTTTTCATCCTAGTCCTTACAGTAGCTTTGTAAACCACATCTGAACAAGAATGACACAAAAATGCAGGGACTTATGTTTATAATGTGCATATACATGCAGCACACCCCCACTAACATTAAGAGGTACAATGGATGAAAGCCTTTAAAAATCTCAATGGTTCCAAAGTCTGAACTTGGCCTCTTTTTTCTAAAATACTCAGATACCAGGAATCAATTCACTACCAGGAATTACATCTGTTATAACTACAGGAACATCAGCTTATGGTTAAGAAAACCTAGCATTAGGTCCAAACAGTAAAGATGCAGCCATATAACACTGAGATTTTCACTTTAGTTGATACTTTTACTTTACATTTATAATGATGTTATTCAAAATACTGAATTATAAAATTAAAATAAAAATTTATATTACATTTTAAATACTTCTAAAATATAATTTAAACAGAAATATACTACTCAAGTTCACAGAGATTCCCCAAACTTTCAATTAATCTTTTATTCCTTAAAAGAAAGGTCTTGCGATAGAAAAAGTGATAAGAAAATGTACTGCCTTACTTGGACAGCCTGAGCTGTGCTACACTAAGTGGCTGAATACAAATATTAATACTACTGACAAATACTACTGAACAAATTAAAACAAGCCATTAGAGCCTTTTAACTTGAAAAACAACTGATTGAAAACAAACACGTAGTTCTCAACTTCAACATTTTTTGACCATTATAGGCCTGGCTAGAGTACAAGGCAAAATGCCTTGCTAACAAGCAACAGCATAGCTGTTTAAACCACAAAGCTCTTCCTCACTTTATACTGCAAGGAAAGGCCTGTCAATCTTTAATTATTACATTCTGAAATTTTCCAGGGTTCCCATAGGAACACTGGAAAAACAAACATCACTATAACTACTTCAGTAAAATAAAGACGACAAAAATAGGTTTGGAGTAGGTTAAATGTTTTGTAGTATCAGCATTAGTGGAAAAGTCTGTAAAACCTCCCTCCTCTTCAACTTTTTTATCACCTCAAGCAGAGAGGTCAATGTAGAGCCAAGCAGCCAAGACAGAGTCCCAGGAAAAAAAAAAAAAAAAAGGAAAAAAATAGGGAAAGGAAAAAAAAAAGTAAAGAAGAATTGCCCTAGGAATGTGCTCCAAATAGCTTGTTCCAAAAAAGGTCAATTTGCTTTATCATCAACGTTGTTTGTCTGCTGTGCAAACATCTGCTGCTCTTGTGGCAACAGCAATGTTAAGTATAGAAAACTTGGCCTGGCCTGGTGTCTTGGAAGGCCTCTCTCCAGACAGCGTTTCATCCATCCAGCTTTCCAGACTAGGAGGTTAACAGGCAGACCTTTTGCAACCACTTTGGCAGTGTCCTACAAGCCTTATAGAGAGAGCAAACTGTCAGGCCAGGGAATGCTTTTCTCAAAGCAGTGTGCCCCAAGGGGTCCCTGAAAAGCAGCTTTGCAGGTACACAGCCCTCATTTACACCCCAATCTCCCTCAACAGAATCAGCACAAAGTTAACAGAAAACAAAACCCTCTTTTTCAGCAGGAGCTGTGGTTTCCTTTGTGATTGATACCAGAGTGGCACACTTTCACTGCAGATTTTTGAGAGCAAGAGGCAGTATGGGCATTTCCTTTGGTGCTTCATTCAGCCTACAGAAATACACAGAGGCAGAGCTAATTTTTTCCACACACACACATATCCCTTTTCAAAGTTGCTAGCCATGTGTGATACAGATTAGGGAGCAGCAGTCTGCTGTGCCAAAGAGAACTCTTCCTCCTCCAAACGAGGAGTAAGTGTGGGCAGCCTGTCTGCTGCCTCCTCCTGCTGGTTTTCAACTCAGCAAGAACTGGAAATTCATTATATAAAACTTTCAAATTTGCCAGTTCTCTGTGGCCACACGGTGACAAGTCATAGGCAATGTTCATGGAGGAGGCTGCTCTGAAAAATATTCTATGTTATCAGTCTCTGTGGAGGAGATGGAGAGATAAGACTTGACCTATAAAAAACTGTTCTGTGAAAACACTTGGCCACTCCACCTGGCCAGTACTTCCGATCTCACCCTGCCTGGGAAAACTGGGCCACCACCCTCTTGGCAAGATTCCTTGCACTTATTCAACCAATTACACATGGCAAGAAAAAACAATCTCCCAATTTGCCCTCAAGGCAACCAATGTACTGATGCAGTAAGCTAAGCTGCTTTTTCAAACAAGGTGAACCTGCCATGACTACTCCTTCAATTTACTTAAGTTTCTGTGGGTCTTTCCCCACATTTTATGCTCTAGCTATTCATTCCATTTATGCTTATAATGCATACAAACAATAAGGAGAATACTACAAGTGTTAGAAATTTAGATTTTTTCCAGTTGATATTTAACCAGAACTCCATCAGAAATAACATGTTAAACACATAGAAAAACACTCAGAAGGACTCTAGCTGCCAAGCCAGGCATGCAGAGGAACATATGTTCTACCCCCTGGCCCTGGAAAGGGAGGATTTTATTAAAATTACAACAACCATCCAGCGGAAGAGAGGCAAAACAATGGGCTCTGCAGTAGTGACATTGAGCTCCAACACTCTGTTTATCATATTTACAGTGGGGAAGCAGTTATTAGCATTACTTACAGCATATTTAATACTAAGGGAGTTATCTTTTAAACTCTTGGAGATAAAAGTCCACCTTCCAAAGAGCTGACACAGAGACAGCAGTGATATCATTGATAGCCCAATGCAGTTTAGTATCACAATTATAACAAATGACATCAAAGCAGTAAACCAGCAGTACTGGATGCTTTATTGGCAAAGTTAGTCTCATGCCCCTGCCTTGCTCACTGTCTCTCCAGATCTAAGTTTCTGTCTGCAGAGCATGGGCAGGGCTAGCCCTGGAATTCAGATTTTCCCAGGCTAACCTGCTGGCAGGTTCCTTCTTCTCCCTCACCTGCCAGTGCCCCTTCCCCTCCCCAGCACAGCACTGAAAGGAACCAGGGGTGCTGCAGGCATGGGCTGAAATTGAACCCAAGTGAGATGAAGATCGTGCTGACTGTTAAAGAAAGTGCTGCAGGCCTGGAGCAGCAATTGGGAATGTGTCCCCACAACTGATTTAAACAGAAAACAAAACGTAACAGGACAGCGTTCATGAATTCCTCTTGGTGTCTCACTGATGCTATATTTGCTTTTGGATAAACAGGCTGGCTAACTCTGCCAAGACTGAAGACTGTACCCTTGACTGACAGGTTGCAGGAAGATACTCATTTCTTACTTCCCAAAGGAATTACAGAACATGCTTCCTTAGTGATCCAGGAATCCCACAGCAAACCCAGCCTTCTGCCCACTGCACTGTTCAATGTAAAATGCCATGTCAAGCCAAAGGTATGGAAATTAAAAACTGTATCCACCAGAATTGTCAACAACAATGGTGAAAGTTCATTGTGAAGGAAATAGACTGGGAAAGAAAACAACCACCACAGGAAACCAGTCGCTTGCCATTTCAAGACAAAACTCCCTTTGCTTCACTAGCTGAAAGTATTTATTAAAATACATACAGAGCTTCCCCATGCAAATGAGAAAAAACACATAATCTAAGAGACTGTCACTTAACTGAATACCAGAAGGCTCTCTAGTTCTTCCTAGTGCTGTCTTTGAAGGAAAAAAATCCCCCAAAACTCAACCAACTCAACAAAAAACCCCACCACAAACCCAAAGCAGAATAATATACTGACAGCTCTGTTTTTTAAAAGCAGTTTTGAAATTTCTGATTCTGCAGTTTTGAAATTTCTACTAAATTCCTGAAAGGAACTTAAGTGTTTCTACTCTACAGGCTCGATCCAAACCTAAAGTATTTATTTTCCACTGGCTTCTATCAGCTGTGATTATGAAATGCGTAAATAACATTTTTGAGTTAAGACAGACCATAACCGAAGCTTTCAAAAAACTCCAGAAAGGAGGTGTGAGAGAAAACTACTCCCAAAATAAACAGTACTTCTCAAAACAAAGGGGAAGTCATTGACAATCAGCAAGGCAGAGCTGCTTAAAGCATAATTTGAGAGGAGATGGAAAAGAAATCTCTCCTCTCCACCCACCTAAGGTTGGCAGAACAGCCAAGAAAGCTTTGTTGCAGTTTCTGCCAAGTCTCTGGAGGAAATCGGGGTGAAACACTGTAGTCAACAGCGATAGCAGCTGAACCACAGAACATTAGTCAAGGCAATGTAAGAAATAAAAGCCACAAATACCCTTCTCAGTTTTAACAATTAAGATTCAGTTTTCACTCCCTCAGAACATTTTTAACACGTTTTCCCTGATGAACAGTTAAGTGCCAACATCTCTAAGTACAAGTTAAGAATCTGGCATTTTCCAGCAATGAGAAGCATGTCCAGAAATTCCTGTACTATGGTATAGACAGACACAATATTATGGATCCTACTGTGTTCGCATCAAGGTCAAGTAGAGACCATCCAGACATCTTTGGCTACAGCTACCACAAAATATTCTTCAACAGGAACTCTAAAATCAGGGAGAAAAATAAAATACCTTTCCCAAACATACTAGAGTAGTTCGGGTTTTTCCTTCCCCAGACTCAGATGAAAAATAATCCCTGTGTTCATGAAACACCCACTGCAGATCTGGACAACACTTCCATACCACATCAAGATATGGCCATTATTTTTTTATATTACCATTTTTTCTCGTCCCAAGAATTTCAGTAAACCACCCTATGTTTAAATATTATTATGCTAGCAGCAAAGTGAAATACTGAACTTCATTTCATCCTGCTGTGGATTGGAATTCTGAAGCAAGACTTAACTGGCTGTGCTACAAGACTCCTGTTCCACCTATTAAAGAGGGTAGAAATGCTCTGGGAGCAAATCAAGAGCAGACAGGAAGAAAGTTTTGTGATATTTTAAAACCTTGAAAGGCTGAAACAAAGGAGAAAGAAGAAGGTGGCCTCACACTTTATACAGCAGAACGCTGCTTCGACTCCGTCCCTCATGCTGTCCCAGAGCTGGAAACAAGTCAATTAAAATCACAATTCCAACAAGTTTAAACTTCACATT
The DNA here is from genome assembly GCA_013397775.1 of Eulacestoma nigropectus. NCBI lineage: Eukaryota > Metazoa > Chordata > Aves > Passeriformes > Eulacestoma > Eulacestoma nigropectus. The sequence goes on from VZTE01006171.1 coordinate 563,676, forward strand.
CCCCAATAACAGACACATAACTCAATATGCTGGTATTTGACTGCCAAAAAAATGCTGGACATTTCAGCTGTAAATAAAATCAACCAGAACCTGTGTTTAGAATTACTAAATGATCTGAAAAATCAAAATAAACCAGGCATCAAAAATTAACACTTCAAACAGAATTCTTAGTTCTTCAAAGCATTACTTTTTATTATGTAAAGCAGATATAACACCTTCTAGTCTGACTAGGCTCTTGAAAAAGAGCTGTTTGTGGAACACTGTGTGTTGATGAATATCAGAGAAAAAAATCAAATATTGAGCAATAAGAGAGCATGTAACCACACTTCAATGGGGGGGGGGAGGGGGAAGAAAAGAAAAGGGGAAGAAGAATGTGTCAAGTAACAGCACTCCACTCTGAAGCCCAGCTACTGCTACAACCACAACTAAGGCCTGAAATATGTACCCTCTCAAAGCAGTTGTGGAGGTATCAATAATTGCATCATTTCCTTTGTTCTGCATTTATGTTTCTGCACCCCTAATTAAAGAATTGTTCAATACATATTTGATCTATAATTCAAATAATCCTCTCAATTAAAATATAGAAATGAATCCTCTCTAGAAATTCTGATGCATGCTGTACTAACATAGAAATGTTTTACCAGAAGAAAGCCAGCAACTTTGGTCCACTAACGGAGTCCCCTGCTCAGCTTCCCAGGTATTTCACAGCACTGCAGAAGTCTCCATTTCTGAAGCTACAGAAAGAAGGATTTTAAGGGATACTGCCTTATACTCCCTTCTCTTGCCTCTCTTTCACCTCAGAATTTTAACTAAAAGAAAATATCTATATAAAGCAAATATACTGAGGTCAGACATTTAGTACTTTTTTGCTGATACTGAGAGTCTCATTACATCTTACACAAGCAACTAACATTACAGATTTTTGCTTCTGAGGAGGGAAAAAAGCTGTAAAAGCTCTGTAAAACTTAAAGCACTTTTAATCTCTTTCAATTAGTTAAAGGATATGCTTTAATCCCTGTGAGAAGGGGAGTGAGCAGACTCTCCACAAACTTTCCTCCCCTGAAATGACTCATTTGTGTAGCCATATATTCTTAGCATACACTTACACTTAGAACTTGTCAAAATGCACACCTGTCAAGTCTCATGCAGCACACAAATCATCTGAGTCCTGTTTCACACTCCTCCACTACGGTGCTTTTCCCCCCAAATTCTCTGCACATCCCTACAGACAGTTCCCACCAAGCTGCAAGGGCCTCAGAAGAAGGACAGTAATGCGGCCAAACCAGCAGGTAAATTCTTCTTCAGGATGTCACAGGCAGGTGCCCACAGTATGAAGATGAACATGTACCAACACACCTTGCTTCCTCTTTAAGAGCGGGGCATAAACCTGCTCACAAGCACTTCATTTACTGTGCATTTCACTGACACCTGTTTCTTTTTGCATTGCAACACAGCTCAAAAGCCCCAAGCAGAGCTAGAGAACTTCTACAAATGCACGCAATTACATTCCTATTTCTGCCCTTATGGACAATATTTGAAATGAAAATGTTATATGAAGTCCTGCATTCACGACGTTAAACTGAATTTCAAATATTAAAGTTAAAATTCAGAAAAGCAAAAGAAACTTCAATATAATGTATGTCAAATGGAAATACTAAAAACTATAGTGAGCAGGAACTTGGTGTTGTGAGAATCAATTTTGCCTAGAATAAAATAAGACTCATCTCCACAACTGCTTTTTATTGAAATTTCGAGTTTCCAGTCACAAAAGAGGAAGAAGCACCTTTTCTATGTCCACAGAAATTGTTCCACCTGGACAGCTTAAGCTCCTGTTCCACCCATACCTCACGCCATTTTAAATGCCCTCACCCTGTATTATTTGTACTGTAAGGACTGCCAACTACTCATTTGTTGCTCCTTGTATTTCAAGCTGGGTAATCCAATTGAACAGGTACATTATTGTCTGGTTCTTCTACACTGGCACAAGGATAAAAAGACTGTAATTCAAAATTAAGTCATGTTTCAAGAACTCTTCTTAGTTTTGCGACATTTCAGGGAATTATGATGCCAACAGCAGCCCTTTATTACAAAAACTACACGCCTTAAAGGTCTCCAAAGATCCCAGAACTTCAGCACTCTGTTTCAGAGTTACCTTAAAACTAATGCAATTTTAAAAAAATTAATCATTTGAAAGTTCAGTACCATTAGGATGTAAATTGCCTGTAATAAACTTGATTTGGCCCACTTGAGAATAAAGACCATAAAGCTTAAGTACCTAACTGTGCACCAGATCCGGCACTCTATTTCTCAACTACAATCATCTTCACCTTCTTCCTGATTAAGTGATCACTGTAAAATAATGCTGATTACGATATTTTTATTTTGACCGCACTTCACCTCATGGCAATTTTAATCATTTTATCTTCAATGCAGCTGAATCACTAAAACCTGTTGCTTCTGCAAAAAAGATCAACCATCCCCATCAATATAAATCAAACTTTCCAGAGAATCTTCGTTTTGAAGAAGACAAATACATGTCCCAACACCTGTAACCACCACTAAACATTTTCTGTAAGCAGGAAGTTCCTACATAAACCACATTTGTTCGTGAGCACACATGCAGGTGTCAAAAGATTCTTTTTTGCTTTGATCCACACCTTCTTTTTATCACCAAGGCTGCAGTAAAGAATAATTCTGGAACCCAGAGGACAGATCTAAGTATTTATGAAACCAAAGAGAAACTTGCACTTATTTTTTAGTAAGTATCTTGGTTCTGGCTTTAGGCACCCTTAATGCTTATATTATCTAAACATAAAATGTTTTCAAACCACCCTTTCGGGGCATATTGTTTCAAACTGACCCTTTAGAATTCCTAATGAATCAAGTGAAGGGATTCACTAAGGGTGCATCTGAACTGACTTCTGTGCTACTGAGCACGTCACTTATTTCAGTATCCCTGTCAGTGACAAGCCAGAAGTAAGAGAGACCTCAAATCCATGAACTCTTACATGCACGTATTTGCAAGGCTGAGCCTGAATTAAGAGTCATCTTTGAGTAATTTTATAAGAAGATACAATTATTTAGTTTTATTTATCAACTCAAGATCAAAAGAGGAGGCAGCAAGTGAAATTAACAGTCTTTCTGTAAAAGACTGATTGGTTCCGTTTCAAACTTTAAACTAACCAAAAAGAACAATTAGGCTCAATACAACCTGTTCTTCATCTCTAAATTCTAGACATATTTTCAAAAATTTTTAAGCTTTTTTCTCCAAATACAGAAAGGAAAGATGGTCTTATATGCATCTGATACACCGGAGAAGAAATGTTTTGCAAGTTGTGATCCTAAATACATAAAATATCCACTGAGTTCTGAAAATTCTTTGAGTGCTTTTACCCAAGTTTTATCTCAAAAGTCTTGTTTACTAGAAACTTAAAAGGAAAAGTCATGGCAAGACATAGCACACACAAACAAGTTTGAGATAAGTAATGGGATAATACGGAAGTTGGATACATTTTCAGAAGAGTGCAAAACACAAATTCATTAATTTCTAAAAAATAGCAGCAGTTCTAAGGAGAGAGTCATTTAGTTACCTCAATAAATCAACCCCACTTCAGAAGGTAACATACAAAAATTTTAGTTAGTGCTTATAATTTTTAAAAATTATCAATCTGGACACTTCATAAAAATGCACAAATGAAAACTTCACTCTAATAAAAATAGATTCCAGGGAATAAGACATTTTGCAAATATAAATCATAATTAAATCACAAGCAAAATGAATGCTAGAAATTCATTACTCTTCACTCTGAAATTAGTTTATAGAAGGTTTGTTCTATGAAAAAGTACTCGCAAGGACATGAATTCATAGCTCACATTTTTACAAATGTCTTGTTCCACAGACTACAAAGGAGCAAGTTAAGACGTAGTTCACAGTAAAATGTAAGCAAACAAATGTTTATTTTTGGTATGGACAATTTATGTTCCATATGATATGACAAAACCCATTTTGATAATTATTTCATCATCATTCCCTGTTCAGCAAGAGTTCTCAGTTCAAACACGTGGTCATGACACCTCTTCTTCCTCTAGACTTGAGCAACATATTAAATTAGTGAAAGCTTAACAACAATGTGAAAGATGGTCAAAACTTTCTCCGAATTCTGTGAATTTTTAATACTTTTCCATAGCACAACAGTACCAACATGCTACGACTGAAAATGAAGTTTTAAGTGTAATGAAGCATCAAACAAGTATATGGAACTACTTATATCTGAAGGTATGGGTCATGAGTGCATCCATCCATACAGTTAACAAACAGAGTTTGTCACTTTTACACCCTTTTTGGCAAGTGGGTCTAGTCCCCAGTCAAAGCTAAATCACTTCCGTTACCACACAGTGCACTCCCTACCTATTATGAAAAACATGAGACGTGTAACATTTCCCTTCCCACAGTCTGAATATGGGGTTTTTTCTGATCTCAAATCCTTAGCAAAGTGTGGCAACTCCTGCTCTCATTAACACCTATTTTTAGATTGCTAGTCTGTGTTTATTCAGAACTTACCACAGAACATTCCTATCAGTTTTAGCTTAGTTTCACAACACTGCTCATTAAAAAAAAA
>VZTE01006171.1:568348-604624 GCA_013397775.1 Eulacestoma nigropectus
AAAAAAAAAAAGTTAAGTTGCTCTTTTTCAAATTCTCTAGTTATATCTTAGTAAATAAAACTGATTTCTGAAACTAATGTCAAACATAAGGGGCAAATGAGCATTCAAATGCAATACATGCAAGAATTCCAAATGCATTTCCCCCAGCAACTCTGACTGAACTCATCCACAAATGATGCCTTTTCATACCTATCTATACATTGCCAGCTTTCTACTCTATATTAATATTTCTTTCCACCCAAATCTTTCTCTATTTATCATAAAAATGTAATATGCAACTGATTGTTCGAATATTCTCAGTTTATCTCGAAGTGCATTCAAAAACCATCTGTACAGTAAAAAACACACACCTGGAAAACCTGTATTCAGTCCGGATATGGTAACTACTGTAAGCTACTTCAGCAATATTCATTCAGAGGAAATGGGCTGCTTATCTAGCTGCTGAAATGGAAAGGACTCTTTCATACAATAAGGTATTTTGGGACTATTTTCTTGTTATTTTTCACATAATGATGGCATATAAATTAAAAATTTTATATCCAGCAGCAAGCGGAAGGCTGGTGTTTACAATAGGCATTGTGTACACGGTCCATAAAAAGGAAACAAACCAGAAGGGCAGAATGCAGTCCTTACAAACACCTATAACAGAGGTGGTATTCAGAAACATTCGAGTTTCATCCTCTAGATTTACAACTGCTCTCAGACCCATGTGGGTTTATAATTAAATTAATAATTTTGACTAAGCATCATCACCACCAACAAAATCTGTTACACATAAATATACATGAATTGCTGTCAGGAAGGTGACACAGACTGGAAATAAGCATCACTCCTGCAGTCACAGCAAGTGTGACTGCATCCAGGTGTCCTCATACCTCCTACCCTTCACCTGACTTGAATCAGATATGACTCAGTGGAAGATGTTTCAAAGACAATTCACTTTTTGCATGCTCTGCAAAGGTAGGTGGGTGGCAGGAGAAGATTCCTAAACCCACACACACTACAACAGCACCCCCCCTTACTTCCTAATCCCAAGGCAACACCCTGGGAATGAGCCACAGGGGTGGGAGGAGACAACTGCCCACACGGGTGCTGTAATTGTGACAAAACCTTTAACTCGGGGACTCCAGTCAAGCAGAAGGCACCATTAACAAAAAATCAAGATTTATAACTCACTTCTGCTCACAGAATTACTTCTGAGGGTTTGTTCTTTTCCTGTTTTCTGCGTCTTTTTTAATCAAGGGTTTATGCCCAGACTCGTAGTGGAACCAGCAGATACAACTGCATGAATACCGAGTATTCCCTCCACATCTTTTAGCAAACAGATAAATACACAAATATTTTGCATAAAGTCTGGGCAACTCCAAGGGTAACAACTTCTGATTTACTATTTCTTCTGACATACAACTATAGAAAAGATGAATCACAAAGTGAGATCTCACTCTGTAAAGCTGAGAAATCTTTTTCTAGAAACCTGACATCCACAGAGTATTTGTCCAAGGAAAACAATTTAATATACATTAATTTTAGAAATTACTGCAATGGGTTTTCAACATGTCTTGGGCCCAAGTTCTCAGAAGAATGCAAACATTTAACTTCTACTGAAGTCAACAGGACACCTGTGACTGCATAACTGAACTCCCATGCAAACTGCCAACTTCAGACAAGACAGAATTACAGAGTTATGAAATTTACTTGTGTACACAAGGGCTCACTACAAAGGAAAGGAAAAGAAAGGACACTTCAGAGAACTAGAATCAAGTATTCCCTCATACACTAGAAAGATGTCCAAGTCCCTAAAAAGGGAGTAATGAATATACACAATACCCTCAACCTCCTCATTTCTCTTTTTGTTAGTGCTTCATTTCAATTTTTACTTAATTTACACAAAGGGATAGACAAAACTATGATGTCAGGGAGCATCTTAACATGATAGATCATAAGAAATCAATACATTTATTTTCTTGCTTTTAATTGTGATTGTTTCCTGATTTAATAAAACAGGTATTTATATACATTTAACGACAAAGGTCTCACTTTCCAATGATAACATAATTTGAACTTTATATACAAAAAGATCATATATTAGAGTGAGTTTAGTTGCGTACGTTAGCAATTATTACTTCTTCATGTCTTGTTTCTGTAAAGTTACCTGGAGCTAAGTTTAAAATGAAATTATTTTCCTATAGTTTCTGAGTATTTCCCAGTACATCTCTCATACCTTTCCATCAAACATCAACTTACCTACCTAACTTACAATCAGGCTGTTGGGATCTTCAATATCAAAACTCATCCAAGATCAAGCTTTCTCAGATGACTTCTAAAAGCCTTGCAAAAGTTTTTTCTACCAGAGTCAGACACTGCATGTTCTAGTCATCATGAGTTTTCCCTAGCTGGGATTTTTTTGGTCCCCTCGCTGTGTTTTCTGCATCAGCCATGGTACAGTGCCTCCCCTCTACGTGCTAATCCACAAAGGACCAATATTCACTGCAGAGATAAATCTTACTGCTTTCTCCCTTATAAATTTCAAATAATGAACCTCTCAGTACTATTTCAAATGTCAACAGAATCTCTGGCTCAACACAACAGCTAATTTAAATCAACAACTTCTGTGTGTGAGAAAGAATGGAAAATGCATTTGTTTTCACCCAATACTAGCACTTGATTTAATTTATGCTCAAAGATGTTAGCACCAATATAATCACAGTAAGTATAAAACCTGCAAAGAAACTTTTCATCTACACTGTGTTAAAGTAGTTCTTTACAAACCTCAGGATAAATGGATGCCTTTTCCTTAAAATTCTTCTGGATCTCGAGAGGAATCCAGCTCGAACTGGAGAAACTGTGGCTGTCAGTAACTTGGGTTGCTAGTCATTGAAACAGACAACACTTGCTTCAGCTTCTCCTCACTCTTTCCCGTTGGCAGTACAACTTGCCCAGGCTCCATCTGTTAAGATAAGAGCTACCCATGCTGCAGTGTTTTCCCCATTTACAATTATTTTAGTACCTTACCGAACAAATGTGAATTCAGTATTTGTGAAAGTTACTGGACTGACAGGTACTTGCTGTCTGAAATAAAGGCGGGGCAGGTTTCCCACAATGCACTGACCAACACGCCTGATCTGAGAGACATTCCTCCAGAAAAAGGCATTTCAGATTTTTTGGTCTTAACCAAATCACAAGTATCTCTGCTGATGACAATAAAAAGATTAAACAAACAAGAAAATGCATTAGATACACTTCAGTCAGCAAGGCCTAAAGAAATTTACTCCCAAGGGCTTGAGGAAGTAAGGAAGGTAATTTCTGACTTGTTAGATATTCTAGTCAAGAACACACAGAGAATGAGCACAGCTTCAGAAGATCTAAAATGAACCCAAAAAAAAGGACATTTTGTTTTTGTAAAACCTAAACTCTGCATCCAAAACCACCTCCTGAACGTATCTGTCCTGCTGCCTGAAAGCACAGTGGCAGAATTCAAGCTTGACAGATTGAGTGGCACTGCAGGATGTCAACAGGTTACTGAAATTAGCAGTCTAATCACCAAGGGAGTAAAAAATGTAGACTCTCCAGCTGAAAGTCAACCTATTAACTTCCAACGCTGCACAGTGAAGAATAGTGGGTGGGCTAAAATTTGCTTACAGTGAGCTGAACCCCAGTAAGCAAACAGGCTGCTGCACTCAAAAGGAAGGAACACTGACAAGGAAATTATGGTATAGGTAAGTGAAGGTGTTACAACCAAGCCTGCTCTTCATCTATCCTCTTTCCATGACTGTCCATAGGTAATGGTGAATAGTTTGTGTCAACTGAGCTATCAAAAAATTTGTATTTATATATATATATGTGTGTGTGTGTGTAAGAGCATGTGTGTACCCTCACATATATTTAAATAAATATATTCCACATATAGATGTGTATTCCACTAAATGGAAATTTCCAAAGGAAGGGCATACCTGGAGGTAACACCAAGTCTCTTAGACCAATTCATTGCCTCCAAACAAATCTCAACAAAAAGGATCACAAAGGGAGAAAAAAAAATTCAAATTCAGATGCCTTCTTGAGTGGCACCATCTGCTTTCGATGCGAGATGAAGGGAGTAGCCTGAAACCACCCTCATATCTGTTGGAGAGACAATATAGCACAGCATAAGCAATCCAGGAGGGTGCTGGAATGAGCTGATAATAACTTCCTTCTCCAAGTGATAGAGGAGCCAAGAAGTGCTATTAATGGTGTTGTGGCTTAACCTCAGCCAGCAACCAAGACCTTTTTCTCACCAAGAAGGAGGAGGTGGTGGGGAATGTGAAATTCAAGGGCACCCCTGGCTGCAGGGACAATGGAATGGTGGAGTTTGAGATCCTTTTAAACAGTATATGGATATTTTTTTAGTAAGAAAAAAACCTAAAACCTTCTTCTGAAATGTTCCTTTCTCTTATAGAAGCACCTAAATTCCTATGAATCTTAATACAATTACACAGCCAGATAAAGATATTTATACTTAAGTTACAGAATCGCCTGCTAAAAAAGTAATAAGGAAATAAAAAAACCCCACAACAAAACAACAGATGTCTCAGCAGACCTAGGGATGATGGCAGCATTCAAGGAAGTCCTCTGCTTTTTAAGGCTCCAGCTGAACCCAGGCACAGTGAAGGCAATTTTGAAGCACTCTAAATAGACTTCTACCCTTCAGCCTGTACTGTGGTTTGCGGAGAGAAGGAAGTGTAAATTTATCCCAGACACATCCAAATTCTTGTGGCCCAGCCTCTGTGCAGATACGAGAGCACCATCAGAAGAAATCAAAGAAAACCAACACCCAAACATATTTCAACACCTGGCCCCAAACTCAGCAGACAACAGAAGCCCTGGTGTGCTGACAAAACAAGAAAAAAATTTTCTGTGCCCTCTGTTACAACTGCTGGTTCTCTTCAGCAGACGCCATCCCTGTGCTTCCACACCACAGGTGGGAAGTATGCCTCACCTGCTGCAGAGCTACAGCAGAGATGAACTGAAAGAAAAATATCAGATTTTAGGGTTTGGCGGCTTTTTTCGAAATACAGGTTTAGCTGTAAGATGGAAACGTAAGCAGAGGGTAACAAAGATAAACAGGATCACAACTGAACAACAGAGATCCTAAGTTTACAACTAAATTCTCAAGGAAGCAGGAAACGGAGGTACAACAAAGCATCTTTTCTTGTAATGGAACATGCCACATTTGTTTCTGGATGCCACAAGTACAGTTCAGTGTCACCACTAATGACTTTTATCTCTTCTTAGAGGACCTAGTACACCTGAAATGCTGCAAGGACATGTGGTGGTCAGGAAACACAGTATCAGTGGATAACCTAGGATGATATGGTGAAAGTGACACAAAAGGGCATTATAATGCCATTATGCTGAACAGAGTCAAACAAAACTCTACAATATATTAGAGATGTGTAACAACGTTTATGGGGAAATCCAAAGAACAGCTGAGACCCTTGTGCTATGTCCAACTTTTAGAAGAATATAAGACAAATAACTCAGACTACATCCTTTGGGCTGTAAAACAACAATGGATATTCCCAAGTTTGAATGTCTGTACAACTGCAAACGAGCTTATTGTATCTGAAAGAAATAATTTTAGAATCTACTTAGTATTATCCTTTTTAGATTTAAAATGACTCTGTAAGTCAGGTATTTTCTTGAAAGACGATGAACTACTGAAAATAGGATTGAATTAAATACCAAAGATTACAGATTTAAAGAAAATGTAAATATAATTGCCCAGACATCACCCACAAGAATTTTCCTAATTACTAGCAGTAAGTTTTACTTCATTCCAAAAACTAACCCGTACGTCAGAGAATACTGACTAGTAAACTTAGTGTTCACAAAGAAAATCATATCCCTCTCTGCAATGACTAGAATCTATGAAGATGTGTACATAAAAGCCATCAAAGGAAAAAGAACCACCTTCCTCATGCCCGAAGTCTCATATACAGTATTCACTACCTGAACTTTAACATCATGAAAGGAACACTGTGAAAATACCCTTATGCACAGTTTCTTCTCAGAGACTATAAAACGTCTTTTGAGTTTGTTTTATTTTGGGTCTTTTGTTGGTTTAGGGGGGCCGTAATTTATTTTAAGGAACTAAATTCTATCTTCTCTCTTTGAAACACTGTGGTCATTGGAGCTTTGATAAAGTGCAAAAGAGATTTAAGGAAGTGCTCTTGACTGATGTCACCAGGATGCTTCCGAGGGCATTTCCCCAGATAATGTGCATGATCTGCCATTTTTCCCACTACCTAAAGGTAGACAGAAGGAAACATGACCATAACTTACTGGAGTTATGCAGGTTTATATGGTGATTTGTTTAACTCTTTCCCCAATTCTTTCCTTATCTAATACAAGCAGTAGATAAAAATCTCCCCTGAATCCTGCTTCTGTGCCTCCAGGAAAAGGAAGTCTTGCTTTGTTCCCCATTCCACAAGTCCTGAAGGTACATATGACAGAGAAAACAAATTTTTGCCCCATGAATAGTAATTTCTCTCACTGATCCCAGAAACAAACATTTTGTACTTACTCAAAGCAGCAAACAGCCATTTATCAACTTACATATGGGAAAAAGAATTATTTCCTAGCCAATTTTATTTGAGAAATACTTAAAATGCCACATATACACATGCACAGACACATGAATTTGTTGTCAAGATAACAGGCCTGAATTTTTCAGAAGCTGAGGGCAGGGTGGCAGCCAACATTCAGTTCTCACTTGATATTCTCAACAGAACCCCATGCACGTAGTTAAGCACAGCCTGTACACAAATTTTAAACTGTCATTTCAAAATCACATTTTGACTTATGAAAATAACATTTTGGAATACACGAATGGTTAAAAACATTTAAGCAAATTGGTAACAGAGCAATTTTAAGAGAAAAAATCTAGATGTTTTGCATTTTAAAAAGACCTTATGACACCAAACAGCAAACCCATGTAGTAAGGGAAATCTTATCTATTTCTGCCTCATTCAGGGAGAAATTTTAACATATATATGTGTGTTGAGTAACAATGTAGTTATATTATTTTCCTGAAATCAAGAGTATATTCACCCAAGTGAATTCTTCATTGGCACAGAATCATAACATAAAACACAAAGATACAATAAATGGAAAAAAAAAATGTTTCCCGTTGATAAAAACGATCCATCCCTGACAAGATGCATGAGGTCTTGTTGAGTTCATTACGTAAAAAACAGGATTTCTTCTAGAAATTTTCTCATATAACACACACACCTGTATAAACATGTCCTTTCGTTCATGAGACAAGAACATTTCACTCTGTTTTTGAAAGCTAAATAGTTAAAGACACCATAGAAACAAGCCAGCTGTTATTTAATCAATAGTAATAGGGGACTGTTACTGACATCACTGACCGTATTTCCTCCCAGAGGAAATAGGAAAGCCATCTAAAAGAAGATTCAATTTCTTCATTTGCTTGCCACCTTCTTTCCCTTTAGGCGGTGGCTTCTGCTACTCTCTCCTTTTCAAAGTCACCTTACTTTCTACTTAAAAGTGCAAAAGTACCTGACAGCAAACGTAATTAGGCTGGATAGCAACCAAGGTGGCAAATCTGTGACCGCGCTGTTCTCCTGCCCCCCAGCCCCACGCCGGGCTGCTGCTGCTATTTATATCATTGTGTGCACACACAGTAAACACAGCTTTCACATTCTGTTATGTCAAAAAAGGTGATAACCATTTCCTTGCTTCTAGCTCAGCTTCTAAAACAGCTGTATCTTCTTCTTAACACAAATAATTAAAAATAGCTACTTGTCACATCACCATTTACTCCAATGATATGCATTTAAAAAGCCACTAATCTAAAATCAGTCTCAAATGAAACATACACTAACCATGTTTTATTGCTCTCTAAGCATATTACCAAACATTCAGGATAGTCAATCCATCAATTGGGATTTCATCTACTCAAATCTTGATTAATTTTTTTAATGTTTTAATCCATAACTCATTGCAGAGATCATACAAGATCAAATCAAAATAAATAATCGAGTATCAGTTTAACCTTTAAAGATATAAAAGATAATTAGATATCCATTTATTTTTATTATATGTTGCCATTAAGAGATAAAATATGTGAAGTTATGTACAAATATAAATAAAGTGCTAGCACCCCTGTTAGTACTCTAGAGCAATATAAATGCTTTTAGTACTGGTTATAAACAAAAGTTACCAAAAAGTGAAGATGAAACACTGTATTCTCAATTGTCTTTTTTAAAATCAACCTCCTCTAATCTCAAACAAATATATAGCTAAATACCTGAATTCACATGCTGTAGACCTTTTTAGCTCAAAGAAATTTCTCCCAGGGTGCTCTCCCCAGTTACAACCTTGTCACTATGGAGCCACTCTGCTACAAAGGCTGAAATAAAGCAAGTGTCACCTCCAATGTAAAATAAGTGACAAAAAAATTGCCTTCACAGCACTAGCTTCCCCTTTCTCTTTCAAAGTTTCAAACCAAACTTGACAACAGTGAGACTGCCCCTAAAAAAACACTTAGACATAATATAAACCATCTTTTTCCCAGTACTGCCTGCAAGCAACACTCCAGAACTTGGGTCCAGAAAAAAAAAAGAAAGAAGCCTCCAATAAGGAGTCAACTGTTCTTCTATGAGAATGTGAAAAACTGTAGCTTTTTCTGTCTATTAAATGCTGCTATTCTGTCCTAGGAAAAACTGAAATATAATACAAATAATATACTTTTCTTGATCTGGAGGCGGCAAAAAGACCATCAGATTTTATGCCCAGTGTTACTCTTAAATAAAGATGGCAGAATTTCATATCTCTTCAGAAGAAGCTCGTACCCCATTTTTTTCACTTCCTTTTATAAAATTAGTTGCCACCAAGTGAAATTTTATTTGGAAGAAATGTTGCATACTTTACACTTCTCTAGAATAACCTTATTTGGCCTACAGGAAGTTGATGAAAACAAATCCACACTCTGTAACAGTTGCAATACCCACACAAAATAATAATCTGTGAGCATATTAAGTACTACATGAGACAAAAATTGAAAAACACTCTTTAGCTAAGAAGTTATTTTCAGTCCAAAACAGTTTACAACTCCTACCTGCAGGAGCACAACTACTTACGACAAAGTTTCTCAGAACCCTACATATCTAAATAACCAAATGACAACATATCACTGACACACATGGAGGCACTACAAGGTCTGGTAAATAAACAAAGCTATTTAATGAAAAGCCATCAAAATCAGCTGGCTAATTAAGATGGCACTACCCTGATGAGCCAGAGCATCTATTTTTGCCCCATGTAAATTTGGAGGATACCTGCCATGAAACCACTACAGCAGTGTACAAACCAGAGCCCTCTATATCGGGATTTCTGACCTACAGCATCAGACCAACCCTAGCCACGGAGGCACACAATCACGTAAGAAAAACCAGGAGCTGCTAGAAATTCAACCTGATAGATTACATTCAGCTGTCTGTATACACCACGTATTCAAGTCAGCATATAAATAAAAGAGAATTTCTATGTCTGTGTGTCTAAACTCAGGGTCTGTGGACACTGCACGCAATGATGCAGTAATACCTGTGTAAAATAGCAGAAGTTATCAAGCCACCACAGCATAGAGCTTATAGTAACATTCCCCTACTAACACTAGTGAAGATGCTCTGCTAGACAAATCTGGTAGCACAGGATCCTCTGCTTTATATTGTAGCACACTATTTTCTCCTGACGCTCAGGCTGGATGGGGCTCTGAGCAACCTGCTCTAGTCAAAGGCAGTGTCCATGGAGCAGTTGGAACAAGATGATCTTTAAGGTCCCTTACAACCCAAATCATTTCAAGATTCTGTGGTCTCTTCTGTCTTTGTAGCTGTTTTTAAAAATAGGCAGGTCCTTCACACATCTCTGCATACTTCTCTACTCTTACTTAATATACACGATTGATCACTGTGCAAATATAGCTTCATTTTGCCCCACTTCTATCCTCATAATACTTTCATTTGACAATCACACTAGCTAGATTTGAACAAACTAATTTAAGCACTCATCTGTTAAAATAGCCTGATTCAGTCAGGAGAAATAGCTATTTACTGTTGCAAACAACAGGTCAACCTGAGGCAAATGCAAAGTTTAACTAAATGGTTAATGTTTGCAATGTAAACTGCAAAAATTTGATTTAGTGTTCTCCCTGAAAACAGCATTTTGACCTTCCTACAGTGATGAGAAGTATGTGCTCAGTACTGAGCAACATCTAAAAGGAATGGGGGGAAGCTCCTGTTGTACCTCAAGACCACAGAAAACTAATTTTAAATACAGATACATCAACGACTTAAATTGTTCAAAAAGTTGCTTTAACTACTTGTTTCCTGGGGTTTCTTAATTATAATATGAATGACCCCATGAAAGAACACTTCCAATAGGATGTTATTCCTTGGTTATTGTGAGGACTTCTCAGCTTCCTTCCTGCACTCTACAAGATCTCATGATTAAAGTTGGGTGGTTGACCTGGAAAATTCTGCCTCATGTGATAAGACATTAAATTTCAAAAAAGACACAATAGCTAAGCACACAAGCCTTCTTTCAAAAAACACAAAGAACACAGAACTCTTTTTGAATAGGCTTTATTGCTGTATTAATAGTTGAAATGCAGAGCAGTCGGGGGAGCAAAGCTCTCTTTTCCTCATTTGAACTCACTCAACTGGCACAGGATTTCTTTCCCACTCTCCCAATCCCTTGGGTCCCTACAAATCAAGACCGAAACAGGACCCAGCTGTCTCAGCTTGTTGTTCAAGCCCATTCAATTACAGCTGGAAGGCGGAATACTTCCTGGCACAACTTTCCTCTGGGACACTTACTCATGTGAACAAAACCTACAGACTGAGCAGGTACAGTCACCCACTGCTGGGTACTGGGCTTGTTGAACGTACTTCCTACACTCCGAAGAAAGTGCTTAAGTAGTTTCTGCTTTAATTAAGAGCTAGCAAATGAATTCACATAAAAAACATTAACAGCAGAGAAACCATAATGATGTAGTTGTCCTGACCACCAACGAGCCTGAGAGGATCTTTCTGCCACTCAAAGCCCTGCAATCAGATTCTACAATCAAGATACAGATATTCCACTTGACTATGCCAAGCCTGTGCTAAGCATGCACAAGATGAGGTGCTATCAGAGAATATACACACAAAGCAGGTGTGTTAAATCTGGGGATTTCAGTGGGGAATATTTCTTTGAACTTCAAAAATGTCACTTCTATGTTTGCTAGCCTTCTGTCAAAGGATTTCAAAGTATCTACAAATAAAAAATATCCAGTCACACACGCTCCAGAGCAGTCATAAGAATGTCATCCCTGTCTGTGAACATATAAGAGAATACTAGCCAAGACCTCAAGCTAAGCAACAGCAGTATGTGAAAAATATTTCCATATACAGAGTAATTCCAGTTATTTGAGTCAAAATAAAGGACGAAAATTCAATCCTTAGCACTTTACTCCTATTTAGACTGCTCTGAGTACTCACAGAGTTGGGGATTGCTCTTACAAACATTCTTCAATTTATTTTTATTTT
The DNA here is from genome assembly GCA_013397775.1 of Eulacestoma nigropectus. Taxonomy (NCBI): domain Eukaryota; kingdom Metazoa; phylum Chordata; class Aves; order Passeriformes; genus Eulacestoma; species Eulacestoma nigropectus. Next base: position 579,937 of record VZTE01006171.1, read on the forward strand.
AGTCATAAACAAAATTCATGAAGGAGAGAAAAGACAGATACACAAATTCTCTTCCCTTCTTGCTTCCATCTGCTGGCCAGACAAGTCTTCTAAGGCACTACTCTTTGCCCTCTGGATTGTGGGCACTGCTAAAGTTCATGAGTAACTGAAAGACACTCATGGATATCACAAACTTAAATGTTCTGTACAAAAGTCCACAGCTCCAGTAGAAATTATTTATAAGTCCAAAAAGTAAAAAGCTACTATTAAAGGATAGCAAATATTGTTTATATTATCCCTGTAAGTAAGTATTTTCAAAAACTCTAATGAGACATTCAGTTTACTGTCACCACTTTAATATTTATTAAATGCAATGCCCTTGTTAAAATGCATGGTTTTGCAAAACACCACAGCTTTCCCCCACACTCATGCAATACTTTAACCTCACAATGCTTCGTTAATGCGTGTGGATAACAACTGCAGCACAGCAGAAAAACAACGCCACTCCTGACAACAGCGTAGGTATTTGGTGCAATGTCTCCAGAGCTGATTCTCCTATGGAAGTTGATAACAGACATTCACCAACAATCTTTCTAAAGTGCTCAGAATCAAAACAAAAAAAGCCCCAACAAAAACCAAACAGGTCAGGAAACCAAAATAATGAAGCCACAACTTTGTTTCAACTGTCTACAGCCCATCCACAGTAACTGATACCAGACAAATACTATAATTGTGTTGTAATAAACTACTACAGACAACATTTTTGTCCTAAAAATTAAAACAAACCAAGAACACTTGAAATAAGTATGTTCAGAAATATGTCCCTTCCAGATACACGCTGACATTAATGCTCAATTACAGTTTAAACATCGTCTGTATTAACCAAAATATCCAATGCTTTCTTTGTGTCTAGTATCCATTTTCCTTCACAATTTCCTCTCTGAATACTGATTAGCTTCGTTAGCTTCTATGCTAATGAAGATACGTGAACAAATAAAAGCTGCACAACACAGGGAGTCCAGCTCAGGAGATTCAGCTTCGCACTGATCTGTCAGTATTACTTTGTCAGGACTAGTAAAGCTTTGTCTAAGAGCTGTTCCAGCTACCTCAGAAGATCACTGACACAGAATCCCAAAACTCAGTACTTGCATTGATTCCCAAGCTGAAACCTCTGCTACTGCAATTTGCTCTGTAACAAAACTCTCAACGTTGCTGTTGGGATGCCTAAATGACCTTCAAGCAATACAAGTTGTTCACGGTGGCCATACCATTTGCTTGTTTTACAAATATGATTTTAACAAACCAAGACAAAACACGGTTATTACTAAAGGAAATCAGAATTAAGCACATTACATTTGGTATCTCATTTCCATTATAATTAGTACCTTGGCAACACAACCCTTTAAAAGGCTTCAAGTAATGTAACATTTGAAATTATAATTTATGTACGTATAGCATCCAGTAAGAAGCAAAAATGATTCATTAGCTCTGCAGCAGACAAAAAAAAAATCAAATTAGCTACACAGCTCTGGGTAAATAACAGCTGCAGTCTTTTAAGAAATGGTCAGCTGGTGTTAAAATTAGAGATGAATGCTGCTCCTGCAGACCATAATGGGCATTACTCTTCAAAGGCTCCAAACACCAGCCATTGGATCAACAGTGAAATAGATCCTCAGTTCTTCAACAAGGACATCTAATGCTCAAGAAAACTGTTCACTTCAGAAATTTGACTAACATCAGTACTGTGTACTCTAGACAAGAAAGAAATGAAGTACAGCAACTAGATTATACTGTCAGTATTGTAAGATCAGTGCACCCATTCTTCACTCAGTGTAAAGTACATATCCATGTTCCAAACATGTATCTGATTATGAAATCCAGTTATCACTGAATGGGCTATAAGAGTTCACAAAGTGCTGAAGATTTTACAGCTATAGCAGAAGTCTGGAGATTTTACTTTTTTTAAAAAATCCTACATGATCTTATTCATATATCAAAGAAGGCATCACAATTTTAAATAAAATTTGAGATAGCCTCAGTCATGTTTTACCTGAACATTGCTCTCTTGCAATTACCATGTATTACATAACTAAATAGCCCCAGTATCTGCAAACAACTGAATTTCTCGTAGCTAAAGCACAAATTAAGTAACACTAATACAGCATAAAACAATATTAATGTCAAATAAAAGACCAAAGTGCAAGAATGACGAGTTAATCGTTTCCTTCCCAAAATGCAGTACCTTTCCTACAAAGCAGAGAAACACAGCGGGGAGAAAAAAAACCTAATAAAAAATGACACAAGGCTATTAAACAGAAAGGAACCATTCTCTGTCTCAGTCACTGCCAGAATGACAGCTCTATGCAAGACCCAAAAGAGAAACTTTTGCCTCCCTCCTGCCACTCTTCCCAAGGCTGTTCTCCTGAGTTCTAAATTTCATACCTCAGCAATGCCCATGGGACAAATGCCCTCCCAGCAGAGCCAGCAGGATGACTTAGCTGGTAGCTATCACAGTCCTTTAATAGGAACCCACACATAAATGTAGTTGCACTGGCAGAATCAAAGACTGAAACAGCACAATATTACATTTTCAGAAAAGCTGGGTAGCCATCACATTACTACTAAGTGCAACAGCCTAGAGCTTCTTCCAGGAGACAAAAAATTACACAACCTCCAACCACCTTCACCTTGTACTTTAAACCCTGATTCAACTGATGACGGCAAAAACAAAAGATAATCCTTCCCTCCCTTTGCAAACATCAAATACATCTCATCTGAGACTGGGACATCTATAAGGAGAGCTGACAAGTAGCACTAGAGCAAAATCAAGTATAAAGTCTATGTGATAGCACATTTATTTGCATAATAGACTGACATGAGCAAACAAAACCAAATATTCCTGGAGGAAAGAGGTTTGGTTTCCTGAATATCTGCCTACAAAAGGACTTGGAAGTGAATTATTTTTATGGAACGAAAAATGCTCAAACATATAACAGTTGCAAAGCCTCAAAATAGTGCTATTTCAAACAGACTTGAACACTTGAGACAAAACAAGGTAACATTAGGTAGATCTGCCAACAGTTCACAAATACAATCTTTTAACCTTCAAAGTAGTTAATATCTATGATCACTTGGTAGAGAGAAACGCCATACAGAATCCTACACCTTAAAAATTTTAAATGGCCAAAAATTCAGTTAAGAATATTTTTAATATAACACATTCTGAGCAGTATAGATATTTATATAAATGTATTATTTCAGGCAGTGACACTTCTTTTAAATGAAAACTTTCTCAGCAGTTCTCAGTAAGAAAAAAATTATCAGCAGTTCTCAGTAAGAAAAAAATTATGTGTACACTACACGTTTCTCTCTTATGTCCCCCTTCCCTCTGACACCTTGTTCATCTTACTTGATGCACGCACCGCTGAACATTAAAATACAAATTTCTTTTTATAGTGGTATTAAAAGAATTTGGTATCATTTCTGTCAAGCATATGCATCTATGTAAGAGCTTCTTTAATACTAATCTATTTTTCTACGATATATCAGTTTAATGTTTTCCTTTCCAGAATTCCAGCATTCAAGTATTACAATATCAATGCTGCGTACCAAAAAGGAATTGACTTCACAGTTAAAATGATTGATCAGGTATTTTTACACATACGCAAAAAGGTAGAAAACAAAATTCCACAAGCACCTGGGACATTACAGCTTGATCTGATAATGTCTTTTTTTTCCATAAAATATGACGCTGAGTTTATTAACAGCCTGATTTTAAAAGCTTCCTGAAGTCAATCTTTACACATTTTCCAGTGGCCTTTATATCAGACATCCAAAAAAGCAACAAAATTTTAAAAATGTAACATGCACAACATTCACAATAGCTAATCCAGTAATAAATCACAGAGAGAATTATTTCATTTTTCCACATAGTGAGCAGAGAAAAATCTTAATTCTTGCTGGGAACTAAGAGCTTAAAACATTTTTGGATGGTACCAGAAATTTTTGGAACTGTGTCTTAAAATTTTAACCAAGATCAAGCACTAAAGCATATACATGGCTTTTTTAATATATTTTAAAAAAATACATATCTTTATCTCTGTGTACATATGTGTCTATATACACACCTACATATATGTATGAATAGAGTATACCTATATTTACATAGAATGATATGAGTAATTTAATTCAATGAACTAAAATAAATACAGCCTACAGATTCTGCAGGGGCTTAGTCACGTGATTTCATTAAGAGCTGTGTGTTGCATAATTAACTACTACCTTACTGCACAAGTCCTGGCACTACCTACAGATTTACACCACTTAAAAAGAATGTTTCCAACACGAACGTGTCCTTCACCTAATTGGTGAATCTGATTTTCAGTATTTACTTTCCAAGAGACTTAATTTGGAAAAACTAAAAAAAAAAAAAGTTTAAAAAAGTCAAAACATTATCAAAACATTAACACCACTAAATAGTGCTTAATTTTGGAAGCATGCTTGATTCCACATAATCTCACATACTCTACTCCTTAAGGTAATATAAACAGAAAATGTTTCCTTCTGGAAATTAAAATCCTGAAGTTTTAGTTGATGCTGGTAAATCAGCTGAAGCCATGCTTTCAACAGAACAAAGTCCATTTACCTGCAGAAAGCAAGTTGCTTGCTCATTAACAAGAAATATACTAAATTCCTTACTAATAGCATATAGTTTACTATGTATCCTATATAATAGTGATTTACTAATTATTTGCATTGCTGCATCCCATACCACCAACAGGCTTACACTCAATGCTATGCCTAGAAGGAAAATTAGCTGTTTGCTTAAAAAAAGGCCTGTTCTTGCTGAATGTTTTAAAGCAAACCATCTCCACAAAATTACGGAACATTTTTGACCACCTTCTTTTTTTCAGACTAATCACACCAAAGAAAAATCAGCATCTTTGAACAGAATGCTAAGTGACATAGTATTTACAGCAGCGCAGAATAAACTTTTATTAAAAATCTTACACTTTTAGAAATTGTCACTGTGCAAATTTGTTGCGAGGAAAACTGTTCACACTGCCATAGTTTCACATTTTCTATAGCTGCACTTTTTCCATGTATAAGCACTATGCAGAGGTACTTTTAAACCAGCATTATTTTCACACTGAGGTGCTTCCACTACTTCAACTTGATCAGGTGAGTTAAGGTTCTACAGTACATGCACGAATAATCAAAGCCAAAGGCAATTTCTCAAACTGCGCTTGAAAAAGAAGTTTTCTTTCATCTTTCACTACTACACAAATGTAGCACTCACTTCATTTGAGTTTAGGATAAAATTTAGCTTAAAAACAAAGATGAAAAGCTTGCTTTAAAGCTACAGAGGTATTGTAGGTCTTCAGCCCACTTATGAAGATCACACTACGAACTGAAAAACAAAATGGTGTGTTTAACAGCTTTATTAATACATGAAGTCAACATGCCCTCAGTCCCTTGATCCAAAATATTCTGCTGTACTAAATACTCTCAAAATATTTTATCCTAAAGAGTGCTGCATAAAGCTTCTCATGATTTTAGTACCTCCTGTTTATGCTCTTTTCCTCACAATTCCTCCCAATTCATAGCATATACGTGAATAAACTGTTCTTTTCCGATTGTTTGGATACCATCTTCGAAACACTCACTCATGTAGTATATTGGAAGAGACTAGTAAATCTGGTTTAGGAATTTAGCTCAAGTCTCATCCCATGTATAGTCAAGAACTGCTCACTGTTTGCTCTGCCTGCTCTCCACGCCCACATCTATGGTTTGTGAACATCTTCTGTAGAATTGCTACAGACAGACTGTCCTGCCAAGGAATGATTTCTCTTCCTTCCACCAGAGCTTTACTTCTACTCCTTTCACCCACTTCCACCCAACCTGCAACTGCTAAGAGAAAAAAGGTGTTTCCTCTTTGAATACAAATTAAGTGTTTAGACCTAATCCAATTTTAGTAATATCTTTGTTTCTGATACACATGTGAGGAAAAGAATTGCACAACATGATATTTTTTCACACTGCTATAGGTTTTTAATGCTGTAAAATTTTGGGGTGGGTCACAGCAATTAAAAGGCATGAGAAATACAATGCAGACAGTAATTCTGGCTCTTCTAGGTGACAAAATAGCTAAAGAGGCCATTTCAAAAGGATGGTATAAATTGGAAAAAAGTGTTCTTATACAACATTTTTTCTCACTAACTAGTAAATCCTTAAATAACCTTGAAGGAGAGGGGAAAGGAAGAGATTGCAAGAAGAGGTACTGTTCTGGAGTTTGGGTGTTCCCACCCTCCCACACTTGTACAGTGTTATTGCTTCTATGTGCATAGAGGAAACAGAACAATAAATTGCTTCATTTTAAATACTGAGCCAGATCTCCAGCTGACATAAACCAGCTCAGTTTCATCCATTTCCAAGTCTCACAAGGTTCATGCTCAGTGATCTCCTTTAAAGGTCACTATGGTCAAGGTGGTTTTTGTTTGGGTTTTTTTTTTGGGTTTTTTTTTTTGCTGGGTTACAATTAACTCCTTGTATGACCACACAGTATATTTTATAATTAAATTAGGATAGTCTTAAAACTTCTCTGGTGTACTTTATACAAAGAGCAGACAATTCTCCAAAGCTTTAAGCTATGCTGGATAACCGGAATTCATTCAGCTATTTTGTCACCTAGAACTGCATAGAATCAAACATATTTTTGCACCTTCTCCCTCCCCAATCTTAAGATTTTCCACAGAAGACTTCATAAAAACATAGACCAAGTGCAGTGTCAAAAAATATCCCTACTCATTGCTGTGAAGTAAGTTCAATGAAGAAATTTTCCCCCAAAACCCAAATCTAGACTACTCTTCTAGATAAATTTCATGGACACTCTCTGATGACCCAAGCAGGTTAGCACAGCCACCCACATTCGTACCTCTGGCCCAGACTTCTGAACCAGATAATTGGTCATCATAAATCTCTTTGGAAACAGCAGGCTTCTTCCCCAGATTTATTACTAATGACAACATAAATTATTACATCACAGAATGCTCTTGATGCTTCAAGCAGGGAAGGAAATGAAGTGAATTCAGTCCAGATTCTGCAAAGTCATTTTCAATCATCTTTCAACTACTACTTTTTTTCAATTCTACTGCTACTTATTCCAAGAGACACTGTATACACTGGTCTCTAAGAGAGAGAATTACAAGAACAGAATTTAAATAAACAAGAAACTAAAATTTCTATTAAATCAACTTCCCACTAAACTTCCATGCCTAGTACTGCTATCCCAATTTGTCCTTGCTGGTGCTGCCTCCTCCCTCTCTTTTTGCAAGTCTCCATACAACTTCCCAGGAGAGGCAGGTCCTGAGGGGGCTTTAGAGGTATATTCTAACAGTCAATACTGAGGAACACTGCTGCAGCCATCCACATCTCACTCAACAGCGAGGAATCAATACTTGCACCAGGTCCTGACCCAGGACAGTGACCCAAAAGCACAGGTTCCCAGGCAGGCTGGGTAAGCCCAGCTCCAAGGCTGTACACACCCAGTGAGCACACAGACACAAGCTGTACTGGATGTAACTCGGGAGTTAAGGACTTCAAGGATATCAATACTTTGGGGGTGCTCACCTCAGCATTTCCTGTCCCTTCTTCCTCATCCTGGTTGGTTTACAGCCATCCTTCCCTTCTGCCAGTCAGGCATACCTCACTCTGGAAATACCAATAGCTTGCCTCCTGTATGCCACAGTAATCCCCTTTCGTAGAGCCTGTTAGGTCAGGATAACACCACGCACACTCTCCACAGGACAAGAGAGGTGTTCTTGAAACATTTTATCCTTCCTTTGCCCTTTTATCTCAGGGATACATTTATTTCCCATATTTACAAATTAACCAAGGCCTAACACTAACTGCATGTGCAAACAAGAAAGCAAACGCATTCTGATGAAATCTGTTTTTCCCCAGTTTTACTTAGCATGCTAATAAACTCCTTTGAAGTACTTTCAGATGAAAAGGGGGATAGGAGGAAAATAATCTGCACTGTATCTGAAGACCCACCTTCCTATTACTTCCAAAAATTTTTTTTAAAGAAACAGACATCCAACGACATTATTACTGTGCCTAAAAGTCACAGAAGAGCTGGTCCCACCCAAAAATTAATGAGGAACTTACATATTGCTATATCTTGGAAGTAAGGGCTTGAAAACAAGGTATAAACTACTCTTGATCAAGAATGACAGTGCAGACTTGTTTAAATCAATTTAAACATGCTGTGTTGTCAGGATGATTTCACTCTCCTGACACATCCTCACTTCATACAAGCATGAGTGCTTGTGCAGCTGAACCAGCTCACTGCTCTAGCTCATGGAACACCAAAAGCAAGAAGTCCTACATGCCTTCATGCACCTGTCACCTTTTAAAGCCTCCAAATGTAGCATACACATGCTAGGTTTCTTTTTCCTTTGTGTGTGTTTGCATTCGACACAACATTCATTTTGTTTGAACTGACCTACGCTGCCAAATTTTCACCCACCAATTCTCATCAGCAATACTATTTACTCTTAATTTTGTTTTTCAAAAGATGCCCCAGCTCAAAAAAAAGTTAGCCATTTTTTTCATACGTTGCAAAGAGCATCACCTTTTTAAAGTCGAAGTCCAACGCAGTCCTAAATCAAAGCCAGTATTCTGCAAATACAAAGCTATTACCAAAGGCAAGCAGAGAGCAAAACTGGTTTCAGCCACAGGATTTCCTGTGGTTGTATCGTTACTTTTCAGTCACATAATCAATTTAATGTGACTTCCTATGACAAAGAAGGAGGAAACCAAGAGGAACTTACTCATCTGTCAACCAGTACTAAAAAAATTCAACAAGTCTCGGTGACATCATAGGCCGCAAATAATCCACGAGTTTCTATGAAGAACGCTTAGGTTTAGTGAAAGCGGAAAACCGCAGAGATTAGAAGAACAATTGCAGATGAGCAATGACTATGTGTTAACACAGCAGCTGTGCTTTATTTCTGCCAGAAGTGACTTTTGCAGGCCGTGAGGTGTAACATCAGGTGCCTTTCAGTTTACGTGACTTGATGAACACATTTAGAATAAACAGAAATTACATAATCCATACACTTGCAACCCAAAGACCTGATTCGATCTATACAAATAGTAAAGTAATACTAGCTGGTATCAAATTAACAGCATAAATAAATTATATATAAAAATATGCCCCCTGTGGGTTCACTGAATAATTATGAAAACTGAGATTTCAAACTGAAGACAAATCAAGACCAATACACCCCAGATATCTTTGCCCTGTTCTTAATTACAACACGAGGTAAAACACAAAAATACAAGAGGTAGGAGGGAGAAGAGGAGAAAAGAGTACATGGAAATATTTTCCAGTAATCCCATGTATTAGTATACAACCTACACAGGGCTGCAAATAGGTATCTGAAAAGACCAAGCCGAAGACATTTTGAGTAGCTAAAACACAAGAGTAGCATTTACACACTGGGATACAAAAATTGTTGTGTTACTAAAACCTAATTTTAACAAAAATCAATAAACAAGCCTCTAGTAGAAATGTCCTTGGACTGACTCCTTCCACCTCTCCATAAAACACATACTACCAGTCACTCAAATAAACATCAGGACCGTAATTTTTGCAACAATATTCCTACTATTGAACTCATACTATTTACTACCTTTCAGAAACAAGACCCTTGAAATAAACAGCAAATAAGCAATTTTGCTTACAGTAAATGAAGAGTTAAAAATAGTTCCGCCTCTGCAGCTCACCCAGTAAATCAGCCTAAACAGTCCCATTCAATTTCACAGCTCATTACCTGGAATAGACAGTTAAAACCCCTTACCAGATGCATTCTGTACAAGACAACACTTCCAACTGTACTTAAAAATCCCCACTCAATTTCAACATGACGTATGTGGTGTCTATGTACTTCCATTTTTTTTCTTAGTATGGAAACCACCTTTAGATTTGTCTACATTTTGTTGTATTAGTTATCACCCAGAAAAAACTCATTAGTACAGATACGCGTGGCTTTCAAATGTCAGGTACTGACTACAGGTAAAGGGTTAAGTGAAGATAACACATAAACATCATTTCTGGTCAGGGATTTATTTATGCTAACTATATAAAGACATTACTTACACCTCATCTGTACTATTGCCTTCAACAACATTCTTTTGAAAGAAAATGAAACATCTAGCACAATGTATTTTATCTAAACCAAGACTAGATGACATTGATCTGGTATGATGTTACAGTGCTCTGATTCACTATAATTCCTTAACAGGCTCCAAAAGAATCTCTTAGCCAGCTTCCCTTTGGCAATAACCTTAATTAGGTTAGGATACAATAAGGAACTTCAGAAAACAAAAGGCAGACAAAAACCACTGAAAATCCCTCACTGGCAAGGAAATGTGCTGGATGACCTAATCGTAACAGACTTTTGCCATTTCTAATTTCTACAGTTCAAGGAAAATGAAAAGGATGGGCAAAATCCCCATAACAACCAGAATTAAATATAATTTACCTACTGGTAAAGATTCTGTTGTATCATTTAAGTAAAGAATGCATGCAAGACTTCACATCCTCTACTGGACTATTCTGTAACTATCCTGCTAAACCCAAGTAAGTCCTTGAGAGCAGCCCATATACATACCTAAACTATTGTGTTCTCTTATCAACTCAGGCCTCAGCAGGATGTCATCTAGCTACCATGAAAAATCAGTTTTGTACACTGAATTCTGCTAACTGGAATACAGATTTCAGTTTGGATAAGACTGTGTGTATGTAGAGAAAGACATGCCAGTACCCTGAAACAACTTCCCTCCCTGCTCCCCTCCAAACTCTCTTCTTCCTGAATTCTCTACTAGAGCTGTTTTCCTATTTCAATCAAACCTCAAATTTACTGCTGTTTACCTTGTCCTTTTGGGTCATTAAAAAGAGAACGCACCTAGAATTTCTTTATTTTCAATATACTTTCTGGATAATAGCTATAAACTTTGCCATGACCCCGACTGCAGAGCTTATCTTAGCCCAAATTCAAAGAGCAGTAGGAGCTTTGACCCAGATTCAGGAAAGCATGTGGTTAAGTACATCCTTACACTCAGGAAAGCACTGCAGCCACCAATTGATGCTCATTTACACCTTCCTTGAACCAACTTATTTTAATTTATAACGTGGGACCTTTTCTTCCTCTTCCCTCTGACCACAAATCCAACCAATGCAGAAGAAAATAATCTCTTCATTTTCTATGTTAAAAGGATACAAGAATATCTGAAGATGGCTCTGTGCCAGAAACTACACTTGACAGCTGTTTCAGACCATGGCATGGCTCTCACATTTTCGATGCCTAGTGCTGACAGGGATTACTTAAAAACAACTGTACCAGAAGAAATTGTTCTGCAGGCTATTCCTCAGCAGGGTTTTCGTGAACACAGTAGTTGTCAGAGCAAGTGCTAATTTGTATTTCAAAACGATGATTCCAGTAAACACAGAAAACTCTTTTTTATAATTAACAATTTCAGAAAACTTCTTTATCTCTTAAGACCAGTGGTGGAAAGGTAAGTTTGGCTTTCTGAGCATATAAATTTTGCATCCACCATAAAGTGAAGATCACTAACTAGCATACAAGTCTAGAAGCTTTCCACATCCATTTTAAGCATTTCCTCATTTAAAATAGATAAAGTTTAAAAGTCAATTATTGAGCAGAAGGAGGGAAGGATGATTTTGTGGTTGTTGTTGTTTTATAGTCTATGTACTTTGCTCCCAGTGAAAAAAGACAAACTTCTACCACAGCCACTGCAAGCTAATTTTGACTAATTTGTGGGCAAACCAGTAACAGAGTTCACATGCCAAAAATCGTCCCTGAAGGGATTTAAATACAGCTGACATACTTCACAGAAAAACAGGAAACAGTCTGGTAGTTACTTAACACCTATCAGAGCTATTCTTTGGTCTCAAACCGGTCACATGAAAAACTCCGTCATAGGCCTGAAAAATAGAAAACTAATGAAAAATCCACACATACCATGCTAAATTTTAAGTTATTTCTGTACCATAAATACCAGATTAGAAAAACTATTTATATCTGGGTAACAGGAAGAAAGTCCAACAAACATAGAAATGGTCCTAGAGCTAGTATGGTTGGCTTAATATTTCCTCTGCTGTTGCTGTTTACCAGCAGGACACCCATAAAGAGACAGAGGATGAGAACGGCTCCGTGCCTAGTTATTGCTGGGATTCACAATAATCAGGTGCTGCTCGGGCTGGACAGAAGGCAGCCTCTGAAGACTACCAGTTATATTGCTTGACACGAACCCAGTGCATAGCAAAGCAGCCCTCCAGACGCCGGCTGTGCCAGCAGCAGGGACCAGACAGGTGCATTTGAGAGCGTAACTGGATATAACAAACTGATCCAAGCATCAGGAGCTGGGGAAGCCTTGTCCCCAGGACTGCCCTGCGCCTGCAGGAATGGAGGTGACAGTGGCAGATTGTTTGAACGTGTAGGTGGAGAAAGGACAGTGTATGGTAGCTACCAGCACTGGGTTAACTCCCCCCTGCAGAATGGCTGTTTACCTCCTCTGAGAAAAGGACAGCAAAGGGGACAGGAGGGCACCACAGCCTGGACTTAACATCAAACCTTTGTACTGTACAGATTTCAGCTCAGTGTGGCAAAGCGAAGCCCACTCATAGCCCTAAAAATTAACTTTCAAACTCTCACTTTGCCAGGCTGAAAGGAACGATGACGAGCTTTAATCTTGCTATGTAATGACCTAAGACCTAAAGGTTCAAAGTTGATTCCACAACAGGTAAGTACTTTTCACCTAGAACAGGAAGGCATCATAAGGAGAGAGGGGAAAAAAATATTTCATTTGCTTGAATTAGTGAGAGACATTTTTGTTACAATTCTACATCCAATTACAATTCTACCGTTTTGCTGCACTGTAAGAGAGAAAACAGGGCTGTGGTGAATGCAGATAATTTAACACCAGGTAATTTCAGTGCTAGTCATCCTGACTGATACTCTTCTACTTTCCTAATTATAAATTTACAAAGGGATCGTTAATCCAATGTAACAAAATCAACTTTAACCCGGATTCTTGGCCAGCCCTTAGCATTTTCACCTATTAAGGAGCACTGGATGCCTGTGTGGAGGTGGCAGCAGAGGGGGCACTGCCTGGCCCCTCAGCCACAATGCTGGTGGCACCTGAGGAGAAGTGTCCAAGGGAAGGGCAAAACACAAAGACAGAGAAAACTGAGGGGGGAAAAAAAAAAAAGAGAGAAACAGCCCTTCCAGCACCTGGGTCAGGGAAGGAGGAAGGGAGGAGGTGCTGGGATTGCCCTGCAGCCATAGGGAGGAGACCACCATGGGCCCTTTCTAATATATACAATAAAGAGAAGAGAATTGAAATAAAGGCTTTGCCATACTGCAATGTAAAAATACACATCCATCACAATATGCAAACGGGATTTGTGAAAGAAAGCCCAGCCATTTGGTGTCTTTATTGACCATATATTAGCATTAGCTTTGATTTAGCAAATAATGTCAGTGGGCAAGCACTTCAGTTTCCTTTACATTAGGCTCATCAAGCATCACACCACCACCAAAAAAAACCTACTCTTTTCTCTCTTTGGAAACAGCCATTCATTCAATATTAGCTATTGATGCTGTGGACCAGGCTTCCAAAACCAAAGACATCCATTAAAAGGAACCCAAGTAAATGAAATTTCAAATATTTAATTACTTCTTATCTGGACCCCTACCACCTAATTCCACTTGGCTGCAATCTGTTTATGGAAACCTGTGCCTCCAGCAACCCATTTGCAATGCAAGAATAACTCCAGAAAGCAAATTAAGCATGGCCATGCCTTCCTGAAAAGGAAACTGCTCAGGAACATGGAGCATTTGGAGTTACATTTCACCACTATGGAATGGCTTTTCTGAACTAAAAATAATATACATTTTTTTATCATTCAAACATCTTCCTCCAGTTTTTTATCCACAATTCAATTTCCAAAACTAAAATACATTCAGAAATGATCCAGATTTTAATTCACAAAAATTCTTCACAGAATTTTTGATTGCAATCCTTCAGAAATAATGAAAACAAGAAAACATATAAGAAAACCCAGCTGATAGTCTGTCTTAAATGTATATCTGTATTTTAGAAGTATGAAAATCCCCTTTTACCTAAATGAACAGCAGAGCGGCAGCAGTTACTGTATAAAGTCTTATTTAATAACATTTATTTTTCACATTTAAGCACTTTATTTTTATATTGGACCGTGCTTTGTTCTCACACAACTATTCATCTATCTGTACATGCCCAAAAGATTTCTAAATAAAAACTATTTAAAAAATCAACCTGTTCAACTGTTCCATTAGAAAGTGGCTACACGTAACAGAAAAGCCATTTGTCTTTTGTTAGAGCAGCTAGAAAACAGCAATTTATCTTAGAAACAATTTTAAAATGTTCAATTTAGTTAATAAGCTTTGCATGATACCGCAGTCATATCTGAGCACGCAGAGCGACTTGTAAATATTATGAATTGGGCAATGACTCAGTACTTGTTAAATCCAGAAGTTCTATGTAAGTCTAGTGAAGTAACTGCCCTTTGCATGTAGACAAGAGCTGGAATAAATCACATCAAAAAACCCCACACACCACCTCTTTTCTACCACATGGCAAGTGACATTTCCATTATTTTTCAAAAACTTTGTATCTTTAGAGTTTGAAATAATCAAATTTCATAGGTGCTCCTTAAAACAATGTTTTTATTATAAAATATCAACATGGACGTGATTACTGCATCACACTGTTACAACTGCATGAGATCAGTGAAGACAGGGCAAATTGCAGCCCTTCTTCTTCTACGCTTACTTCAGCAGAAGTCAAAAAGTGGATAAATACCTCAGACAGCTCTTCGATAACAGCAAAATACGATCACGAAGATTTTGCTTTTGTTCTTAAGAACAGAAATTTTCAACTTGAAGGATTCTTTTCAGTACAAGCTTTACTGTTTCCCCACACACAAAAATCAGTTAACAAGTTCACAACAGTTACAAACATGGACTTCATCTGAATACATCAGAACATGACACAGACCATCCTCTAAAAGACATGCCAAGACACTTGAACCATTTCAGATTCTGTCCCTGTTCCATTTCACATACATTCACCAGAAATGGGCTCATAGCCAGAAAAAAACCCAAACCCCATAACCAAAATACAAATACTCTAAATACCTTCACTCAGGGTGGTAAGCACAGGTGTATTTGTAGGTTAGAGCCTTCTCACAGAACTAAGGAGGCAGCAACAATGCACAACATTTCTTATAAACTTTTCATTAAAAGGTGAGTTTTGTGCAGGTTAAAATAAATTAAACAGCTCTGATGCACAATTCAGGCTTAGTCCTTCCATATGCATCTTGTTTAGTTCCCCCATGGACACAGGGTACAGAGGCCACGCATGACCTGGCCTCTCTCACTGTTTTCTCTGAGCATCACTCACTGGTGACTCCACAAATTCAGAGGTTCTAAAGATCCTTTGTGCCTCCGAGGCTATCAACAGAGAAAGGTAAGACAGAGATGCGGATTAAATTCTTAGCTTATGGCTTTTAATACTATACATTATATTTTACATAAATTCTCCAAAGCCCATCAAATACTACAGTTCTGAGACTAAGGAAGTCTCAGAACTCCTGAGAAGCGTGTATCTACTGCTACCCACATTTTGCAGCTAAAGAACATAGATAGTAACTATCAGGAATATGATTGAAATCAAACATGGAGACTGATACTGCCACAAAACACCACAGAAATAAAATATAAGGCTGTGCCAATTCCTTTCCCTTTTAGGTAACCTTGATAAGGCAAACCTGCCCCCTGAAAATTCACTCTTTCAAGGACCATCATTAAGAAGGTCCTGTAGACATTTTCCCCACATCCTGCAAATCCACTGTCAGACTGAATGGAAGCACTGCTTTTCCAGTTTCCAGACTACTTCTAAGAAAGTGGTCAGAAAATATGATCAGAAAAATCACGTTCTTTTGCCCATAAAACCTTTCTTGAGTTTCCCTGCCTAGCTCTGCTACGTGATTTGCATCATTCTGCACAAATTAGCCAAGTTCAGCCACCTTTTTGCCACCTATATAACTGTACCATTACCACCTGTATCTCTCCAAGTACAGCACTACCTCCACACTGAATACAGACAGACTGCCAGGAACTTCATGGATGGAGTACCCAATACCGGAACTAAGGCTTTAACTTTTTAAAGCGTGCTTAAAAGAAGGTTTCTACCCAAAGAAATCTCAAATCTAGGGCAAGGTGCAGGGTGTACAAGCTTCCAAGCTTAGGGTCTGAAAAAGACAACAGTGATGAATCATCAGGGGCAAGGAAAACTTCAAGTAAGGCAATGCTGGTGAAGAGTGACATGGGAACACTGTTTAAAGCATAACCTGTATCCTGTTTGCTTCCTTTCTCCAAAGAGCATGGAGGTAAGGATTAAAGATTTGGACACTATTGAAGGTATTCTCTCTGTTACCTCTGTTGAAGGCTTTCTTTCTATACTCTGCACTCTGTGAATCTGAGCAAGTGTACCAAGGCTGGAAGTGCACCCACCAAGACAGAGAAAAAGGGCTCAAAATGCTCACATCTCTGTCAAAAGGAAAGATTTTCCTATACCACATACGAAGCACAATGACAGTGGTGCGCCTTTAAATATAAGATGAACTGAAAAGCAGTTTGCTTTGTTTTTGTTGTGTAGCAGTGAGATTTTAAAAGAGGAAAGAATAAAAAGCAAAACTTTGGATTTTGGAAAGACAATTGGTGTTATGCTGCTTCATAATTTAGTGTTTGGAAAAGTATGTTCCTACTACAAAGCTGACCACAGGAGAAAGAAAACACAGTGCTCTTTTCCCAAAAATGGTGAAGCAGAAGCAATACAGAACGTCCTTTATCTAGGAGCCTGGATGCTGTGGTCTAGCCACAAGTGACTGGAGCTGGAACTGAAACACTGGCTTCCTTCCCTACTGGCTGAGGTACATTTAAACACTGAAACATGGTGCAGCTGTAGCTTCCCTGCAATCACCCCTCCCTCAAATGAACAAGAAAAAAAATACTTTGAACTATGGCTTTAGAGCCACCTTTGAGTGTTCAAAGCTGCAACAGCATCAACCACAAACCCTAGAGGAGGCGAACTGACAAGAGCACCATGCTAAAGCTGAACTGTGCTCCCCTAAAGGCTGAGAAAGTACATGCCAGAAAGCCTCTAATTCAGGCAGACAGGATCCCGCTCTGGATGCCTTTAAATACATTTACACACTCTCACTGAATCTACAGGAATCCTGAACATGTGCTCTAAAGTGCTCTTACTTCTTTAACACACAGACGACCTTATTTTAAGCACAGCACGCCCCCTCCTTAGCTTTCCACAAACCATAGTGACGCTGAGACTAAGCCAAACGCAACTTGTCACCACTTCTTTTATACAGATTTTTCCCTTTCCATATCTACCAGTAGCTCCATCACACCTTATTTTAATTCAGAAAAATTCTACTCATCTCTTCCAAAACAGAAGTTGTCTTCCAAAGCAGTATCAGCTATGTTCAGATCAACTACAGCTGCAATAATAAATGAAGTAAATATACATGCCTTGTAATGTGCAATTAACAGAGTATTCTGTTAAAAAAGGAACCAAAAGACAATTTATTGGAATGAAACTGGCACTGGACAAACACGCGTCAAGGAAAAAAAAACAAAACAACAAGAATGGGCTAAGATATCAATGCTGATAGAGATTAAAGTTTGGGCTGGTGACAAACTGGAGGGCACAGACAGACAAATGATGACAGTTTGCAATTCTTCCAATACTCAGATAAGATATATTCAGGTGGTTCCTGAAAACACTCCATCTTATTTATTGTGCAACAAGACTTGTGACTTCTCACAGAAACTGTTAAATGTACTCTATGGCAAGATCCTAAACACACTGCCTTTCAAAATAACCCTTGAAGAGCAGTGATCTTACGGCCTTTACGAGAACAGGAACTGGCACATGATAAATCAAAGGAAAAAGCAAGTCATCCAATATTAGCCGGTAATTTTAGAAATCCATATACGAACTTTATAGAGCACATAGCACTATATAGAGCTTTAGAGTTTAAAACAGAGCTCCAACTGATTCCAGTGACAGCTGAGAGTTCTCGGTATCTCTTCATATCAAACCACAGGAAGTCAACTAACTGATCCATATGGTGATGAATGCACAATAATGGCTACATACAAAATATGTGGTTAATATCCAGCATTACATGAAAAAAAAAAAAACCTTCTGTAGCAGCCAGCAAGAGAATAAAATTCTCCATAGCATCATTCAATTCCCTTGTAAAAAAACCCAAACATTTTCCTTTCCAGCAAACCACAAATCCATCCACTACGTAACTGCTTACTTTGACAGCTTAGTCTCCAATAAAATATGAATGAATTTCCAGAACCCTACTGTCCTATGGAATATGCAAAACAGGTGCCGGGGTGGGGGGGGAACAAGCAGGGAAAACATCACCATCATACAGCTACAAATGAAGATAGGATGCACACATACAGTTAATTCTATCAGTTTGTGTTTATACCATTTAATTATTTCTTTCAGTACTTCTATCATACATACATACATACATACCAGCAACAAAAGGTATTTTCAGAAATTTTTACTGTATTCTGAAGTCATTTAATAATCACTTAAATATTAAGTCAAAGCTTTCACACAAAACCCACTGATGTGACATTCAGGATGTATCTGCACAAAAAATACCCTAAAACTGATCCTGAACCAAATTTGCACCTATCCTGTGCAGCAGATGCTCCCAGGTCTGACACCTGGCAGAGCCCCTGGAAGGAGCAATGAACATCTCTCCCATTTTTTGCTGCAGCATACCTAAAATTCACCATGGATCTGCAGAGACTGGCTGCCTGCAGCTCCTTCTTCCTCAGTTCTGATGCTTCATGTCCTACTGAAGAGCCCATAGGTGGAGAAAAGTATAGAAAGGAAGGAACCCCATTAACTTGAAAGGCAATGCCCAGAAAGACTCCCCATCACAATCTGGAATGCATCTCACCTTCCCATTTGAGAGTAAAGTACAACATGGGCTGTTTTGGCTAAAGCTATAAATGATACTCACATATCCTTTCTTTCAGACTAGGAGGAATTCTCTGAGCTTTCAAGCAAACCCAGAATTAGCTCAAGCATTACACAGCCAAATTATCTTATAGATACACAAAGAATATAACGTAAATTTCTTCATAACACCAACACTGCCATTCCTTACTCCGTTCTTACACCATTAGAATCTGGTGCTGCATTTCTGGGAAAGAGATAAATAAAAATCTCCTGTCCACTCGACAAGGTACAGTTACACAATACATCTTCTTCACTTCTTAAGTCAGCTTTGCTGCAACTGCAGACATACTTCGCCCAACAATCAGTTCACTCCCTGCAGGTGTGCACATGTCAAACTGTAGAGCTGCACTGTAAATCTTCATCACTGAAACAGCACAAAATATGCTCAACATCCAGTGAGTGTGGAAGGATTCAAAACCCCTCAGCCGATACAAAATAAAAAAGCAGAACATAGTCATTACTCAGGCCTTGCATTTCCAAATGTCAGGAAGGACTGGCTTCTGATCTTAACAGAGATGCCTGAGATCAAGACATCTGCTGGGCAGTGGGGACACTTTCATGTATGACACAAATCCCTCAAATTCAGGAGAAACAGTGTACCAGGCCAAACAGCTCAAAGACAACCCTTGTACACTGTTCAGCTCATACTGAATGTACAACACGCTTGGAATAATTCTGATAAGCAAGATTTGGTCCCACCTGTCCTTTCATCAAGTTGAAATCACTCCAAAGCAAGACACATATCTCAGGGGAGCAGAAGCTTTAGGGTTCATGGTTAGTTCAGGACAAAATGCTAAGTTTTAAGGATGAGTCAGAACTCTCAGCAAACGTGGGAAGGCAGTTCGAACCACCATTTATTTGTTCTGCGCTTGTGCAGGAGCTAAGCAGAGGCCAGCGCTCTGAACACGACCAGAAGGTCAGTGCTCTGCAGCACCACTGCAATGGCAACACATCAACGTGTCTTCTCCTGGTAAAGCTTCCTTCCTGAGCTACCAGGCTTGAAAGAAAAAGGAAAGAAAAATAATCACATTGACTTTTCTTGTGTTTGTCTTTCTCCCAACACTGTAAGCAACATGAAAAAAAAAAAAAAAAAAAAAAAATAACGCAATACTTCAAGTTTCGAATCCTAACTACTCTCCTCGGCTAATAAGCTCCAAAATCATGCACTGTATGCAGTTAATGAAATCACAAGAAAGAAACATGCCTCTTCTTTTCCAGTGCAACCATCTGTAGTAACATTTTTGAGAAATTAAACCAACCCACAGGAAAATTATTATCATGCTTGGTGCAGAAAAGTACCTTAAAACAAAGATGCTGACTGTGCTAACAAAGTCTTGGAGATTTTTGTGTGTGGCCATTCAGTCACAGTTACTAGTTAAAGGCACAAGCAAGAGGGGAAAAGCATTCAAAGGGATGAGTAAAGGAATTACTCTCCATTTAATCTGCAGCTCACCTACTACAGTACTGAGCTCACAAAATGGAAGTGACTTACTATACTAACCTACATAAAAGAAAGCTTCCTTTGTTACGTGGAATTGAGAAGAGAAGGGGGAAAAGACTCAAGAACCTCCAGGAAAACATTAAATTCTTCTGTGCAGTTTGGGATTTAACTCAAGAAATCACCAACTTGCTCTAATATTCTTCCTTAATATAGTCCAGAGAAGCAGAGACATCAGCAGAATCATATCAAGAATAAAAACATTCAGCAGGAGGTGGGCTAACTACATTATTTACAAGCAGGAAAACCACAAATGAGCTACTGCAGCTTTCCAGAACAAATACTGATGTAGGATCTGGTTTTGCACTAACTTGCACTTCATTCAGATGTCACTGTTCCATACAAATAAACAAAACAAAACAAATTTTAAAACTCACTACTGTTCTGTCTTTGATTTTACACAGGTGTGAATGACTGCCCATTATTTCAGATGTCATGTGGTCAGGTTGAAGTTTAATATTTTGTTAATCATTTTTTTCAAGACAGGTCCCTTTAAATAATCAAAGAATTCATTAAAAGTTACTCTTTTCTATCCATGTGCTAATGAAGCCAAGACTGGACTAAAACCCCAAATTCCACTCTCCCCAGACTAGTAAGAAAACAAACTTGGTTTAGTAAGCCTACCACGTCAGAGCACCAGTTCATTGTGGTGACCTTCCACATCTGACTGTAAAAGAAAGGAGGCAAATTTCTACAGTCCTGCTGTAACACACCAAGAATGAGAACCCTAAATCACTGTCATTTTATGAACATTAAATGTGCAAGAGCAGAGCAGAGGAATAGTTATTCCTTCCCCTCGTCCAAAAGTATGCACAAGAGCTGGCTACGGCAGAAGGCCATGGAAGGCAAACTCCAACCCTTGCCATACTTTCTCTGAAGAACTCTGAGAGACTCAACGCCAGCTCCGATTCCTCTATTCCTGGTATAACATAAATAACTACCTTGGGACACTTCAAGACCATTTGAACCTGGCAGAGCAAAAAGACAAATTACAGAAATTTCTACAAAATGTTTCTGCACAAATGAAACACAAAGTAAACGCAAATTATAATGAGGCAGCAAAAGCACCCAGAAATATCCTTGCTAAACAAATTGCCCCTTAAATAACTTCTGATGCAAAGCATTATGTACTACATAAATTACACTGTGCCTCAGAAATAGTTGCTATCTGTAAAGCTCATGAATAGGTCCTGAATTTTTCTTTTGCAGGACTATGTAAAAAAAGAAAAATTCCACATTTCTCCTCTGGTACGTCATGACAAAGTCGCTGTAAAAACAGACTGACCACTAACCAACCTCCAGGCACCCTACAGAATGTGCTCAGTAGTTCTTAAGCAGTAAACACCAAAATGAAGTCAAAGAAAAATGCAGAGTATCCATTCTTGATGGAAAGGTGACTTTTACTTAGCACAGTTGCTTTAAAATCAATTCCTCACAGGGCAGTTCAGAGTGCCAGTGGAAACAGGCAGGAAGCAGATACTCAGAAGCACCAGACAGAAAAAAAGGAGGGGTAGGAAGGGGGAATTTCCTGATCTGCAGAAGTGACAGTATTACAAAACTGCCTACCTATACTGTCTTTTTCACCTTAACTGATGATTAAGTACAAGGTTTTAGGATAACCTGCCTCAACCTTCAGTTAAAACTTTTTTGAGCAATACCTATGCAGATACAACTTTCCAGGAGGTAATTTCAAGCATTAGTTGGAGATTATAATCAAAGAGTTTCTGGTTATCTCTGTTAACATCATATTTGACTTTCTGAAAGCATACGAAATTTTATGGGAAAAGTTTCTAGTGCAGCAATGATCTGAATTTTGCAGCTCCAGCTGACAGTTACTTGCTCCAATTCCACAACCATCAGTATTCCTCAAAGTCCACTCAAGCTAAACCCTAACATGCAGCAGGGCACAGTGCAGACCTATTCCATAAATAGGAAGTATGAGAGAAGATTTAAATGTATGCATTTCAATTTATGTAAGACATTAAGACACTCCAGGAAAACTTTTCTGAAATGCCAGTGGCATGCATATCATGGGGCCACAGAAAAGATTTTGAAAAGGTGAGGTGCAAACAAACCACTGTATGAGTTAAAAGATTAATTTTTATGGAGGTCCAAGTTCAACACACATAAACAGTTGCTCAAAACACAATTCTGGCAAGCATCCACCTGACCACTGCAGAAAAGAGCACTTCCCATCCGAGAAATAAAACAATTGCCACTGCTTCAAGTTGTACAATGCTAAAGGTACAGGAGAGGGAGGAAAGAAGACATCACAGCAACAAGATCACAGAAATAAGATTAGAAAGGGTACCCAAACAGTATGACAGAAATTTAAGCAAATAAATAAAGCCCGTAAACACAGAGAAGTTACAAGCCACCCACACCTGCAGGAATTTCCACAACAAAGATTTTAAAAAACTTCGAAGAAAAAAAAATTAAATTGGAAGGAACACAAACATAAACCTGGATCCTAGAAACTGCTTTTCCACTGAATTTTTAAATTGCCGTCACAAATCACAGCAGTGCCTCCATTTCTTTGCAGAGATATTTAAGATGCTAATAACCACATACTCTTCTCAAACAGGTTTTCAAGGCAATATACGCAAGTAGCCAATATTACTGTAAATTACTTTCTCACTAGGAAAGTAATTGAAAGAAAAAAAAGTATATTTACAACCCTCCCAACCTGGAAATAAATATACATTTTAAAAGTATACTATAACAAAAGTGAAGCAAAATAAAGAAAATATTCTCTCTAGACATCTAGAAAAAGCTACAGTAATTGAAGTCTAGTTTCAAATACTTAACCAGTTAATGCCCTCAAATGATTTGGCTTTCTTTAGAAGTTCAGCAGCAAATACGAACTGCTTTAATATCATGAGGGTGTCAGTGAATTAACATCATGCTTATCTCCATTAACTGAGAGCAGAATTAGACTTAGAAATGTCTTCTTCTTCCTACCAGATAGACATGACAATTTTGGCTCATAGCTATTGAAGTCAATGCCTACCACGTGATGAATCCATCCCCATTCAGATGTCTAAACTTTCTGAAATCTTGACACACCACCTGGGAAATGGCCTTTCTATGGAGAGGCTGTTTTTCTCTCAAAGAGAAAAAAGCAGCAGGGAAAATAGCACCTAGGTCTTTAAGTGCCTGGCATAGAAAAATATGGTATGAGACAGACACTAAGGCAAAGAGAAAGAAGAGAATTTGGGCTTATTTGTCCTGGCTTATGTTGAAATTGTGAGTCTGAAAATGTCACCAAGAAGCATACTTACAGACTTGAAGTATTTCTGTCTGATGGGAATACTCTGAGAGAAGGGACATCAGGTAGTAGCAATGCAGCTCTTCTGCACTGTGTTTTACAAACACACACACACAAAGGACCCCAAGCCTCCGTGAGAGGTTATTATGCTTAATTCAAATGTGCAGTTTGACCCTGCTTCTCTTGAAGGTAATGAAAATTCTTCCACAAGCTTTTAGGGGGATGGTGGTGGAGGTGTTATTGAAAACAATGATAGGCACACCAAGAAGAAATCCTTGTAGCTCTGCCAAAATTACTTCATTTACCATCTTCCATCTCCTGCACACTTCCTCTGGCGCTTCCCATAGGAAATGGTTTTGTACCTCTTATGCAGGAACCATGCTAAGAATGACCTTTGCACCCTGTCACTGTAAGAGTGCGTGATTTCACATGCCAGAGACAAGGAATACAGAAAGAGCTGGAGAAGGTGTATCTGAGAGAAACTGAAAATCTAAAGTAAAAGCAGTAACAAATGGTAGCCTAACGTTAGCAAAAGTGCCATACAAATCTAGCAGTCACAAGGTTTTCTTCACTGCTTTAAGAATCAGTGGGATAACATCAAAACTACTAAAGAAAATACTTTGCCCAAACATGTGAATTATTTTGATCCAACTGGATCTGACAGTGACATATTAGAGAAAATAGTTTCCTTAAACTGGAAAAGACAAAAAAAAAAAAAAAAAAAAAAAAAAAGAAATCAC
>VZTE01006171.1:604666-616501 GCA_013397775.1 Eulacestoma nigropectus
GAAAAACAAAAAAAAAAAAAAAAGAAAAAAAAAAGGAAATCCCCAAAAGATGGAACCCCTCTCTGAAGTGAAAGACACAAGACAAGAAACTTTCTTTTAGAGACAGAATTACATATGCTTAATGCCTAGGTTTTAAAGTGTAAAATTTCATTTTGCTGATCACAACCTGTCATCAGTAAGAATTATCAATAAACATTCTACTTCCTAATTAAGGTAGGTGGAGAACAAAAAAATCACAAGGTCATATGGAATAAAATCATTCAAGTTTTGAATAATCACATGACACTTTGATGTCAACAAAAAGTTTTAGTGCCACAAATTCAGCTTAGTTAAGAGCTGAAAGCATTGAGGCTTTAGAACCAATCAATGGGCAGCAACACACCATGTAGATTTTGGGGTGTTTAAGAATCTTTTGTAATCATAACTATGATCATACACATGGTTAAATACATTTACTGACAACATGACCAAGATAAAGCCAAAACCCCTTAGACTGGTTTGTTTCCTTATCAAGAAAACTTAATGGTGAAATTAAAGCAAATTTTTAAGCACTAATATCAAGACTTTACTGGAAGAGATTCCCTCCTATTGGTAGTGCCAAGGATCACAAGGTGAATGTAGTATTGTCAGTAAATAATACAAATTCCATTACATGATCTTAGCTTTGGAGAAAAACAATGTAAAAAATTCAAGAACAGTGTAGCTAGACAGAAAATCATCAACTCCTTGCCCCTGCTGCACACTTTTTTCTCCCCCAGAAAGTTTAAGCACTAGGCTATTGCTGATAAGATCAGATGACATCTCTGCTAAATCAGCCAGGAAGAGGCTTTTCAAGCCTTACCATGAGCTCCTGCAGCACATACTCAACAGTGTATCTGCACAGATACTCACTGAAGTACCTAAGAAGCTACATCACCAAAAGCAACTGGTTCCCAGATCATTTTCTCTGAAGTCAAAGTGTTACTGAAGGATAAAGTTAACCAAGAAATATCAAGTTAACAAAATAATACACACCAGCTGTGTAATACCACATTTCTCTTGGTAACCTTAACTCTAAAGAGAGTTTGCATTTTCAGAGTATGAATTATCATCAATGGAAAGATTAAGTCATTCCTTATTTTCAGAAAAACCAGTAACATACAAGAGCATAGAGAGTATATTTTTTAGCCAGCCTACTTAGATCCAGAAAAACCCACTTGACTAATTTCATTTCAAGAGTTAAATTATGACTTATAAAGATGCAGAAATTTAGAAGTACATCTTTTGTTACCCAGAAGTGGCTGCTAGATGGGAAGGTGAAAATAGTCAGTCTTGGAGGTGGAATGACACAACAGCAAAATGATAATGGTTTTCTCTGCAAATTTCTGTTTGCATAGGAAGCAGCTTGTATAATTTCCTCTAACATATCAGTTTAGAGAGAAAACAAATCTCTTTTGTGTCAGTCCCTATCAAAATTATAAAAGGGTCTTTTTAAATAATCACAAAATAGTACATCATGTGTTTTCTAAAAGTTGGGGGAAATAGAACAAAACTATTCCAAGTGTGTTAACATAAGAATCCTTGTCTTTCAGTTACAAAGTATACAAGGAAAACTGTGTAAAGACACTGAGTGACACTATGCCAAATACCACAGAACACACAAATACACCAACACTTTCTTTCTGCAAGGAACTACCACCATCAAAATCAGACAGTTATTCTGAAGACCCCTCTTCATGATTAGAAACTTTCTCATTGCAAAAAAAAAGTTTTGGAAACTGTTATGGAAAAAAATAAGGCTCACTGAATTTCTACATCAAATATCTATCAGGAGAAGCTGGTAGCCTCAAAATTAGTTTCAAAATTGTAGCTCTCTTGTCGGCTAGAGGGATCTGAGAGGCAACCAGCCTGGAGCACAGGAGCTGCAGTAAGTGAAGACACAAAAGTCTTGGCTGTCACAGTCCTAGCCCCTTTCTTTTATACAAACACCACTACAATATCTTCACAGAGCCAAAATGACAGATTTCAACGTGCAGGGTTGGTTTTCAACTGGATTGTGTCCCTCTGCCCACGCAAGCACCAGCAGAACAAAGATCAGTGGATTTAGCCAGCCGTAAGACACCGTCAAGTCAGCCCCCACCCAAGATAAAACCACTGAGTTGCAATCAAAATACTGACTTCTATTTCCTCCTCCTCCTCTTGTTACTATGTGTCCTGCAAAACATTCAGACAACACAGTGCTTTTATTTACAAAAGGCAGCGTGGTAAAGGTGAAAGAACTTTAATGAGCAGCAGCAGGAAATACCTTGGGACTGTGGTGTCCCCACAGCACAAATGACATTTTCTTAAACCACTGGGCAGAGTAATTGCCACCCTTCCTATCACTTTTTTAGTTTAGTTTCAGGTATTAAAATGATAAAGCTATACTCTCACTTAAGTCTCATCTTATTTAGACTACAGGAGTAAAACAGATCCCACCTTCTTACTCATAGCCAGAACAAACAGCCCAAGGCGCCAGTTCTACAAAAGCTAACAAGGCAAAACGATTAATGATAGTAAATCAATTGATCTAGTAAGAAATGTACGGGGTCTTCACAGGAAACACCGTATGGATGCACCTGTGGGTAAGGCCCGTGTGTATTTTTGACACAGGTGGCAACTTTTTGCTACCATTCACCACACACAGTCTCTATACTATGAATCTGGCCAACAAATCAGGAAACCTTGGGAATGGCTAGGGAAAAACAAAGAAAAAAACCAATCCAAATCCAGCAACCAAGATTCTTGCCATGAGGAGATCAGACACCATATTAGAAACAGAAACTGAGATTTAGATGGGATGAAAAGCAACAGAATGGAAGCAAGGAAGAAATGCACGAGGCCTCAGTTGAAAAGGTAAGCTGCTTTGGAATACTGTCTATGGAAAACCATGGAGAAAGGAAAGGAGGAAGGACTCAGAGCCCTCCATCACATCCTCCTCCAAGCCTCGAATTCTGAGATTGAAAGGAAACCGAACAAAAGACCAACGAAGCATTGTTGTTCTAATCCCACAACATTTAAGGAAATGTAATTACTGTTATTAAGACCTACAAATGCTTTTTCCTCTCCCACTTGGAATGGCACACTAAACTCACTTTTTATTTCTACAAAAAAATTACTGTACATTTCCACTAAATTGCTGAACAAAATACATTCTTTCCCTCAAAATGGCCTACAGAAATACTGCACTTCATAACATCTACAAGGTCCCCATGAAAAGCTTTTCAAAAAGTTGCCAAGAGAAGGAGCACTAAATAAGCTGATCCCTAAGAATAAAATCAATCTGCAATATTGTGTAATAAAACTAATTTAAATCAAACTGGAAGTCTGGCTACAGATAAGGAAGAATTATGAAACACAAAGTCATAAGAGTCTGGATATACCTCATGTGGATTTTATCCACGGTGACCGCTAGTAAACCTAATTAGGCTGTATTACTAGAAATAAAGCAAACTGACCTGTCTGAATAGAAGATTTTTTGCAGTTATTATTAAGCCTAATGTCATGTTTAAACTATTTGAAATAAAAATCTTGTCGTTAACAAAAGATTGCACATGACTGACCTAAATCACTTGCATTTTTTAAAGATTTTGGTCCACATTAGTGGCATTCCCAAGCTTAATGAGGATTTTAGAAAAGTAATGTGTTGAGGTAAGTTAGATCAGAGTAGAACAAAATATTCCAGTTGTTCAGCCAGAAAAAGAAAATCAAATTAAACAAGTATAAATGCTTATGAAAGGAATGCCTGCTTTGCCAAAAGATAAAACTTAAAAGAGTCTAGAAACTGGCCTTTTCTTTCACTTCTGCCTCAGCTATCCACTGTAGCTTTTTTAGTCAAGTTTTAGAGCTTGGCAGCAGGATCTAATTGCTTCTGGAAGTTTTCTGCACAAATGAAGATTGTAAATTTTTTACAGGATAAAAGCAATTAGGGATGCTAAGAATAGGTTAATATTTCTCAAAGACACATTCGGGATAATTTATTACAGTTCACTTTCAGAAAATAATATGGGGACAATGATTTCCAGGATAGTAGCCTGCATCCACTTTCTATCTGGAAATCCTGTATTTGCAATTTATTCACAAGAAAATTTCAAAACAACGCTGGTCTCTCCAGCCACAGGTATGACTCAGTAGTGAAATTACTGTTATTTGCTCCTGCTATTCAGGATTCAAACATTGATCAGTGGGTGAAAGGTAGAGCTTCAAAAAGAAAGGTAGCTTCTACCCATCTTTGTAAAAAAAGAAAAAATATATATATAAAACAAATAATTGAACTATATTGGGCCAAATAAGCTCATTGCTTTTAGAGCACAATAACCATAGTCAACTGTGATATAATAATATGCTGCAGGTTATAAAAAAATATGTCATTAAAGTCCAGGAGAGAAGAGTCAAAGGACAAGGAAGGAGCTTAGTCAGGTGCATACACACACAGCCTCATATCCTACAGAGAGGTTAAAAATTCAAACACACCTTCAGCAGTACATTTTACAGTTATGATCATACCATTAAAAAAACCAACTACTGGATTAACCCTTAAACATGAAATGTCCTAGTAACAGGGAATTTATTGTGTTGTCATGAGGTTTATAATGCCCACTGAGCAGACTAACCCATATAATTGTATTTCTCCATTTGTCCCCATTAGTCCAAAGCATGCGAGGAATTTCTGTACAGAATAAAGGCATTTCTAAAATTCCTGGAAACTAAGAATCAGTTAGCTTTCTATCTAAGCAAGCTGTACTCCTTTGCAACAAATAGGATACTACTGACAGAAGTCAGTCAACCTGAAGACACATAGCCCAAATATGCCCCAAAACAGGCAGCCTTGGAGTACTTCCAAACTTCCCCTGCCCAACAGAACAAAAACAGCCAAGAAGAACACCCTTTAAACTTATTTATACTTAAAACTAAGGGCTGTTTAAAAAAACACTTAGTATAATGAAAAAGCACAAAAAAACTAGCATGTTACAATGGATTAATGCCTCACTCTACCGGAAACTAATACAAAACAAGTAGAATTAACTGGATGGTCTCAGAGCTCATTTGATCACATCAGAACTGTTAATAAACTTACAGTAATTATTTTACTGTGTTCAAGAAAAGAATCAAAACCGAAATAAATGTGGGGAAAAAAAATCACAACTTAAAAGGCACAGACCTTAAACACAGAGCTACCTAACACTAAAGCCTGCATGGGCAACCATTCTTCTACATATCTTCCTTTAAATACTATTTCCTTCTTTTTCAAGTAATTTGGTGTAGAACAGAATATTCTGAAACATGGAGATCTGAAGGTCGTTTCTACTTGCACGCACTGAAGAACCTTCTTCTTTCACCCTAATCAATGAAAAGCATTTAACTGTTGGCTGCAGCTGTGTTACAGAAACAACAGATTACATAAAATAAGCAGTAAAGTGTTATTGCAAACAGTGTCAGAAATTTATGTGTCAAGAATGCCACAATGTCTTCTACATTGATGGAGCACCACCATTTCATAAGGCTCAGCTGCAAGCAATGAAACAACTCATATTTAAAATAAGGCATATGCTTAAGCACATTAAGTGGCCTTGACAAGCAAGATGCTCGTTCTTTCCCAGACAGAACTGAGTAACTGGTTTGCTTGTGTCAGACCAAGAGGTATTCCCATTTTTGTGACTAGATTACAAAGAAGTTGATATCTTTTAAAATGTAATTAGGAAAAAAAAAGTATTTCTAATGGGTTAGATAGTACTAAGAATGGAAAGTACTGAGCACCAAAGTCTACTTTGAAAAAACCAAAACAATGAAACTTAAAGAAGTTGAGTGCTAAGTCTTTTACTGTCTGCTAAGAATAGGACATAAATGAATGATTGTTTTTTAATAGTCTGTTTTAAAAACAAAATGTAAGGAACTCATAGCAGAAAATGACTGTGATTTTGTTCAGGACCTATAGAGAGATGAATAACAAAGAAGAGAGAAGGAAGTCTAGAGATGAGATTTTGTTTTCTTCCATTACTAAAATTTAAAAAGCAAACGTAGCTCAAAAAGAGGCTTACCATTTTTTCTTAAGAAAAGCCATGAGAGAGCTCACCAGAAGGCTAACATAGACAACGTCTCCCCAGCTCTGTCTTGAAAAACTGATGTGTGTGGTGATAGAACCATTTTCAATACCCAGAACAGATGCTGCACAATTGAATAACAGAAGTATGAGACCAAAGATGATAGTCTAGTGTATGACCGTATCAGCACTGCATAAACACCATGCATTTCACTTCTACTAGAGATGAAATGAGAACAATTTAATCCATCTTCCAAAGCTTTCTTTGGTAGGAAAAAAACAAAAACCAACAAAAAACCAAACCAAACAAAAACAGCAATAAACTAAACAAAACCAACCAAACAAAAATTTTACTAAAGGACAGTTTACATTTTTCCAACAAGAGCACAGATTTAATCAAATCACTGACCTCACCATGGTATTGGTGGTGCCCTCCATCTTCCCACACTTTCATCTCCACGCATGTTGAGGTTTATTCCACTATTCTTTCAATACATCCTAAATAACACTGTTGTAGTTTCTTTTTAAAAGGAATTCAAACTGGAGCCATTAAAAAGAAAGTTTTCCCAGAACCAAAACATCTCCAAAAGCTTCTTTTTATCACTATATTTCTCTTTCAAGTTCACCTTATCAGTCTTCATTACCTCCCTTACACTCTTGCGTCAGCATGGCAACTCACACACAAGTAGAAAACAAAAAGCAAAGTGCTTGGAATTCTCAACAGCTTTTTCTGGTAAGCTCCAGTTGCTATAATTAGACAAGCCCTTTTCTAAATCACAAATACAACTATCAATAGAGATAAAAATGAAAACTAGCATCAAATACATAGAACAAGCCAAATCTAAATGTTCCAGTTTCTTCCTGTTATCTCAAAATGTGCCCTGATTTAACCCTCAGAACACAAATATAATGGCTGTTTCCATGGCTGTCTTAGCATATAAGATACTTATGTGATATAAACAACAAAATCAAATCATCTTATTAACAAGTCACAAAACTAATACTGTCTAAAAAGAGGAAATGCAATTATGTTTTCACTTAAAGCCAAAGACAGGATTTTAGAAGCAAAGCAGATTCTGAGCCACAAAATAATTAACCTGACACTTCTAAAGTCTAATGTCATTTCAAGTACCAAAAAAGACTGAAATCCTACAAAAATTTACAACTCAACTCCACATTGTAGAGACTTCACTTTCTCCACTTGCTGAGTTAAACTTGCAGTATCAAACCAAAATATGAACCATTAGTTCAGATCTCAATTCTTTTACCCTCATTCATTTTTTAAATGTTATAGTTCTAGATTGCAAGTTCATAAAGTAGTCCTGAAAGAGCTAAGTACTAGAACATGAAGCTTCTTAGTTCTCCTAAATATAGCAGCAGTCACATGGCTGTCATTAAGACATTAGCTTTTCCATGGTAGAATACCTCCTAAACCTTTCCTCCAAAAAATCAGACTCTGGTTCAGTCTTACATGAAATACAGCAGGTAACATCTCAGAACAGTCTGTATAAAAATACGCATCCACAAATGCAAGCCCAGCTCAAACCCTCCACAAAACTAAACAGTAACACCTCAAAACTGCACGGCTGAAAAGCAAGAAAAAATTATTTGCTGCTCAACAGGAGTCTGTGATCACTCAGCAGCTGTTGATTAGCCTTTTCTTAAAAATAACAGACTATATAAATAAATCTTATTTACATCTAGAAACAATTTATTTTTTAAAAAGGGCAGTTTAAGTTTAAGATGACAATCAATTCTAAGGAGTAAATTTGTACTTTACATTCTGTACACACACAAACATACCAGTTCATACCATACCCTGACCAGTTCCAATACATTCAGATTGCACTCTCCACAGTAATCGAGCAAATCTGTGGATGTTTGGCAGAAACTCACAAAATGCCAGCATCCAACTGACATCCACCAGTAGATATACCAGGCCCCGAGTTTTATTTCACTGATGGGAAAAATAAATTAATACACACTATTATATATGGTACATTCAAAACCAAGACCGCTTCACATGCAGCAACTTTCAGAACTCCCCAGTATAAAATTTGTGCTATTTTTCCTGCTGTTCAAATAGAGGAGCTGAAAAAAACTGAGCTGAAAGCACTTCAACACTGAGTCCTTCAGAGAAGTGGGGGCAGAGTCCATGATTTCTGGCTGCCAGCCTTCTACTTCTGCCACTACTCAGCACATCTCTGACTTTAAAACCACATATAACCTATTTATCATCAACCACTTGCCTTGTTTCCCCTTCTGGGGAGAGAGACATGAGAGGTCACGATTATATCAGAGTACAGGGTACCCTCAGTAACTTCACTGCACCAGAGCACTGGAGGGTACCCAACCTCTTTAAGAGCCTGATTTTCCCAACCCCCTGATCCCAACAGGAATGCCAGAGACCGCTAGTTTCACTAGGAGGGCTGGCCCTCAGAGGAGACACTCCTGGGAGTGTTTGCAGGATAAAGACATCATTCACACAGACACTTCCACCGGCAGGTACCAGCAACCACTGGCTCTTCCACGTCACCTCACAAACCCTCCTGAACAAGCTCCCAGGGCAGAAGCCTGGGCAGCAGAGCTGGGAGCAGAGAGAGGACCATAGCAACTCAGCCCTGGAAATGGGAGCAACTGGTTTTCCCTGAAGCTTAAGAGTCCTGCTAAGGCACAGCTGGAGCATGAGAGTGGAAAAATAGCAGGAAAAATAGGCCAGCAAGAAACCTTATTCCAGTCCAACCTTTCCAAAACAGTGTATTATTTCCATCAGCAGACGGGAAAGCTTATTACAGAAATCTGCAGGTACTGTCAGAGCCTGGCAATGATGCATTCACCCATCAAACAACCACCACTGAACGCACCAACACCCAATACAATGGGTCCTAAACGCACTGCTGCTCCGATCATCTAGATATGGCTAACTTGGTTATTATTATCATTTACAAGGTATCAGCTGGCTGGATCCACTGGAGACTACGCTAAGTTCCTGCACAGAAAATACCCTTGGAGCCATCATATTTTCCCAGTCTTTCACAGCTTCTGTATGCCAGGGACAGTTTTAGAGAGAAGATACTTCAGAAGTACTTTTAATTACTATTTCCTCCTTAGCTAGAATGCATTAATTATAGCCTGTTCCTCCAGATAATAAGAAAACAAAAACCAGTGCAATATGAACACTACAAGAAACTTAATTACTGAGTCAGATGTCCTTTAGATGTCAGTATGACTACAGAGAGGAGCAGGAAAATAAAACACACACATATCAGCCTCAAGTTGTTAGATCAGTTATCAAAACAATGTCTTTCCTCAGCGACTTCATTTTGAAGAGCTCAACCACCTAATTAATCAAATGCCTGTTACGTGTTTCAAAAATATGCTTTTTTTAATAGAGGAGGCCTGCTGGTGTATTTATTACAAAGCAAATGTGGTAAATGGTTCTGTATGCAAATACAGAAGTGCAGCACGACTTTGAAGTTTGAAGGTCAGATACAGTAACCATTCTCATCAAGGTTCTTATGTCAGACTGCATCTTCTGGTTTACATCTGAGTCTATGAGGAGGAAGAAAGAGAACTAAAAAGAAAAAAATAGAGTCAACCAGTTCTGTGACAACTTAAGAAGAACTGGCACACTATCATTCACCTGCTTTCCTTTAAAAAACTACTAATAACCTATCTCCCACAAAATGAATAAAGAAAATGAAAAGTGTGCCAGGGGCACACTGAGTTTCATTTGGCTTTTCAACTTTGATTTTCCTGATGAAAAAAACAATCTACTTAAGTCAGCAATGATTTTATATTAAAGAAGAGAATGTCATCTTCTCCATCTTCACAGATGTTTCAAACCCTTCTCATTACAGAGAACTGAAGGATTTTCTTGTTCATCAACACGTTTTATTTTAAAGCAGTATAGATTCAACTGCAGAAGCAAATCAGAGTGCATTGATGTTTTTCCAGGCATCAGAGAATTTATCCCTCAGCATTCCATATTCCCAGCAACTTTAGGATACAAAGCTCAACAGCTGGGCCTGAAGGCAAACAAATATGCTTCAAGTACAAGAGTCTGATCCATGTCAAAAAAGAAAAATAAAAACATGAAGTATGTTTTACATACATACCTCAAAGGCAAAAAAACCAATACAGCTTTCTTTTTAGCACCACAACCCCGTTTAAATACAGTAAAACTGATAACACTTCCCAGTGAAACACTGAGTTATAAACAATCCCCTATCACACATAAATAACAGAGACATTATACAAAGCAGACAGGAACATGGACGGATGTACACAAAATAAACACATTCAAACTTACCCCACTCCAGATACTCAAGGATGTTCTTCTCTCTTCTCAGAGGGGAATTATTACATTCATCATAAAGGCAGATGAGTATATCCAGCAAGGTTTCCACACTGAAGCATTGCCCATTAGTCTGTGTTGGCCCATCCAAAATAAACTGCTCCAACTGCTTCAAACGCACTTCTCCAGACATGGTTGTTTCAGTTTGCATTGGGGTTTCTTTTTTAATGATTATTATTACTTTGTCAGAAAAACAACAACAAAAAAAAAACTTTTGAGGGTTTTGTTGTTTAAAAAGAAGTCAACAGCATTTTTAACAAGTGTCAAACTGTGGCGGTCCTTAATTGCCAGCCCAGCTCGGTGTTCCCAGCCTGAAACTAAACCCTTGGAGTTTCAGACACACGCATACAGTGTGGATTTCTGTGTATGCATGACTTTTAAGAGAAGAAAATAGTTATCCTAAAAAAAAAAAAATTAATAGGCTTAGTAAGACGTGTGGGAAAAAATATATATGGGCATTCCTGATGCTTTAAGAATAATAACTGCACTCAAATTCAACCGAGACTGCCTGACACCGATTTCACCGTGCGTGCACAGGCACACGCACTTTATATATTTAAGAAGGTCTTCTCCTTCATTCCCAATGCAGATCATGCAGCGCGATCCTGCGAGGAGCCCCGCCGCAGCACCACGGGCTAACAGCCCCTCCGGTTCCGCTTCCCAGGACGGATGGGAAGGGAAAAACAGATGTATTTACGTATTTACATAAGCGAAAGGCAGCAGAAACGAGGGCGCACACCGGCGCGGAGGGAGGGAGGGATGAGGGGCCGCGCAGCCCCGCCGCCCCCCGCCGCCTCCGCTGGCCCCGGCTGCGCCTCCGCGGCCACCACGGGGTGGGGCGCAGCCCCCCCTCCTCAGGGCGCAGCCACGTCCTGCCCCGGAGAGCCTTTCCCTTCCTCCTCCTCCTCCTTACCGAGTCTCCTTTTAAGGCTTTTCAGTGATTCAAAAAAACTAAAGTCTTCATCGTCGCCCCCTTCTCCTCCGCTGCGCCAAGGGGCGGCGGGCGGGACGCGCGCCCCGACACACCGGCAAAAGCGCTCCGAGCCCTGTCAAATCCTTCCCATGGCTGCTGCTGCTGCTGCGGAGACGGCGCCCTCCTCCTCCTCCTCCTCCTCCCGGTGCGCGTCCTGGGGCGGAGGGAAAGCGCCGGCGTCCCCGCTCCGGCCGCACGCTGCGGGCCGGGAGGCCCCGACGACGGCGGCGGCGGCGGCTTCACTCCCGGCGGCGCGATGGTGTCCCGGCTTCGCCCCCCCGGGCAAAGGGCATCCTCGGGCGGTGCGTGTGCGGGGTGTGTGTGTGTGTGTGCGTGCGTGCGCGGGGCGGCGGGGAGGGGTAGCGGCGGCGCCCTCCCTCCCCGGCTCGCTCGCTCCCTCCCTCTCTCCGCTTCCGCGCCCTCCTCTCCCCCCCCCCGCTCCCTCCT